>JASANE010022248.1:0-96665 GCA_030248225.1 Trileptium ribeirensis | reverse complement strand
CTTTATGTAACTACGTAAGAAAGCAGTACGGTGTAAGAAGTTCATTGAAAAAAATTCCATCCAAGCGGCATATAATATATAGGTAGCATAGACATTCCCTCACGCATGCACTACACAATTACAGCAGAATAGCAATAATCAATCTATCTTGACATTTTAGAGTAGATCTTCCTACAAAATAAGGGGTTCTTGCTCAATGTTTGAATAATGAGGTATCATCAGTTAATTTTTTACCAAATTTTGAGGACGCGATTTAACCCTCCGCACTTTGCGATGTCCCATGTACTAAGTTAAACCAGAGCAAGTTACATAAGTTCATGGGTTCAAACAGTTCAATGGTTGGTTTCGGCTAAAATACCTCAGTTTTTCGCGATACAGGAATAACCTTAAAGCTAATGTGTTGCCCGTAAGTTCTACATGTGCAGTGAAATTGATTAGTATAAATTCATTGGTGCGAAGCAACACATGACAAGAGCGAAATTTTAGGTATTTTGGCCTAAATTTCTCATATTTTTAACCCGTAAAGCCTATGATTTGTAACTAATACAAAGCTTTTCTTAGTGGTAGTGTTGGGCAACGGCAGTGAAAGAATTCGGCTAGCCGGGCGAAAGGCCGGCAGGCAGTCGTCAACAATTTTCAGCTGTTAACAGCCACAAATCCATCCGTGCTAGCGTTAAAGGCCGTTGGCCGGCTGGTGATTTTCTGGCGTTGACAGTCGCGATTGCCGTTGCTCAGTGCCTAACGGCCGGCCGTCGGTTAAGCGACGACCTAACGGTCGGCTGGCGCCTCAATCGTCCTCCGACGGCTCAACGGTTAGGCGACGGCGAATAGACGGGTGGCTGCCAAGAAGCTTCTTTTACTACAGAACGAATTTATAATTCGTAAATGTATCTGCAACATTTGTTCAAAAATCGGTTTGCATATGAAGGTATTTTTACGGCGTGCTATCGCGAGTGTGAAATTGCACGCCTACGTAGACTATAATCAAGATTGGTTTAATGGTACTGGACGGTACAAAATGCTTGCATATTAGTTATAGGCGATTACAGATACATCAAAAAGTCCCAGTAGTGTGGTTTACTGTTCTTGCTATGCAGTAGTGAACGTATAGATCACGGCCGGCTGAAAATTTTAAAGACAGACCATTTGACTTAAACAGGCCGTTGCGTGACGCTAGTTAGTGGTATGCCATATAAAATTTTACAAAATATAAAAAATTAAGTCAAATTTGCCATTGTATTATTCCATGGCAACAAATAGAGTGAAATTGATATTTGGAATATATACTACATAAGATAATATCATCCTCTGTGAAAGTTTTAGCTATGAATCAATCCACCAATGTCAGGTTACAAATAATCATATCCAAGCTTGAGTTGATTTTCGCATGAAAAAGGTTAAAAAACAATCACTATCAACACCAGATCCTCAATAGGTGTAGTTACAGGCAGATGCGCATGCATGAAAATGCTAACCCATAAATTCATCAAATAGAACACTAATTAACCAAATCTACTTATTGGTTTCTGAATTACAGGTGTTGAAATAAAGCGCTGCTTTTCAACTTAAAAACGGACAACAAAATTTATGCGCTTAAGTAATTATATTTCTACAGAAGTTTAACTAATTATAGTTCTACAGAAGGAAAGCTTAAAGACGATGCCGCTATAATTCGATGGGTGGTAACATCGTCGACCTTCGTGCAAAATTGGTGTTGATGGTTGCCTCCGGTGTGGAGTTTACTTCGAATTATCTCATTTTTAATTAATGTTTATGACCCAGAGTATGTCAATAATGATAATATAATTTAATAGCCGCTTGTCTTGTAGCAAATGCGGTGAATTCTAAGTGTTGAACATGTAATTTAGACACATAAGCAGATAATGAGCATCAAATAAATAAGGCAATTTAGCCAGACTGCTTTAATAGTTGAGAATATATACCCGCTTATTGTGTACTTACGGGCCCACGGGGTTTGTTTATGCGTCTGAGATTACGGGTGAGAGACCCAGGGTCAGCTTTTATCCCTAACTAGGAGAGCAATCCGCAACTAGGGCTACTGCAAAAAAGTTTAAAAATTTAGCAAACACGGAAAAATTCAACAAAATTGACAAAAATTTTAACAAAAAGAAGAAAATCGGCACAAGTCAGTTCACAATTTACTCTGTCATAGGTAATCGCGGCTTAGTGTGAAAACGTATATACATGATATCTGTTATGTAAAAGAATAAATTGCTTATATACTCTCACATTTCCTCATTTTCCATATTTATTCACGTTCATCAGCAGATGACATGCTATGAAAACACAGTTTATGGGTGTATAACAGAGCGCTATCAAGATATGATGGCATAAGTGAGCGCGGTCGGTAAATTGCTGTAAAGGTTAGTTGTTCATGAGTCGTAAATCAAAGTCATTTCCGGCACCTAAAAGAAATCGAGATTTGCGCTAAATAACGTTGGAGGACAGCAGAGCGTGATACGAGTGGCGCAGACAAGAAGTCCTTTGTATAATCGTGACAGAGGGTTATCGGTCCCATGGAACAACTCGCGATATAAGTCATAGGCTGGAATAGGTGCAAAATATTTGCAATGATTTGTAGAAAACAGAGAAGCAAACTGCAAGCCAGAAATTATGCGACAAACACTTAGGTCACAAGGAATCCAAAGAACTGCAAGGCATTCATTTTCTACGGCAAATCCACGCCGGTCAATTTTCGTAGTATTAGGGCGTATAATTTCACAGTGTACAAAATGAATTTTAAATGTGTAACTTACCCATCAGATGTTAGATTCATTTCAGACCATTGAACATCTCTCGATCAGCAAAAACTGAGATTGTAATATTTCGGCGCATAAGAATTCGTAGCACATAGTCCGCGTTTCCAGAATTGTTATAAGATAAAAATATTATAAACCAAACGTTTCTAAGCTGAGAAATATGCAATTAGTTAAACAGAATTTATTCTGTATATTTAAAGGATACCGCCATCATCACAATTAGAATTTTCAAAATCATACTTTTACCAGCATATTTAATAGTACGCGTTTTAGCAGGATGCAAAAATGGATAAGGAAACGCAAGCAACTTATAGTATCAAATATATGTAAAGCATATATGCGCGAGGTCCTGGAGGGCAGGAGCGTAGCCATGTCTTCGAAGGGGGTTTGTTACGCTGTGGCCACCCAAGAGAAGGGCAGGCCTTTGGCGGGGGACGGGCGAACGGGCAACCCCCTAACTCTATGAGAATGTGTGGTAGAAGAGTAGCAATTACAATATTATAGAATAGTTATATTTCGTCAACAAAATATATTAATTGATGTAGGGCGATCGTAGCGAGTGGACGTTCCTGTATTGGTTCAGAATTGTGCAACAAATTCTTTTTGTTCGTCTGTTCATCATTAAATGGTCTCCAGAGTGATGAACTTTCACCTATTTTTTACTCAACGCATAATTGAATGTGCTTGCACACCTAACTTTTCGTTTCCACTGCTCCAATTACTTCCTACCTGAGTATTGCAAAAAGCGACACGAATTTTAGCCTTTTTTATGCATTTAGTGCCGCCCAAAGTTATATGTTAAAACCCTTGCCAGACGCAAATTTTGAGATGTATCATGACGCTAGTTTTGTTACTGGTGCATCCTGTGCTTGGACGTAACAGTTATACAAATTCTATGGTGTGTCAAACAGGTCAGCATTGTAAAATATGGCGAATACCACAGACAATACACTGTCACGCTTCGAAACTCTACAGCACTGATGTCCCAATTGACGCAACCTTGCGGTTGTACAAGCATAATATGATTTAGTACGTCAGCGATGCCTACTTATGTCATAAAGTCACAAGTGAAGTACGAACGTGTACGTACTTCTTTGCAGACGAACATTTCAAAGATGCGAACACAAAGCACGTACTGGTGGGCGGAGATGAATGTTCAAAGAATGAAAGACCAGAAAATTTGTCCCAAAAGGACCGCTAATTCAGATAGGAAACACCTGGACAACTGACAAGCAATTAGAATGGTCTTATCCCGGTGGCGGTTTTCATTACACTCACCGGCAGCCCCAAAATTGATTTATACAATTCACACGATTTATAACTTTAATAGTCAGCCGTCCCGGAGATTTTTCCTTATCCGTGATATATGAATGATTACAGAAGCAGATTTGACTATAAAAAGAAAACTATTCTTGAGAAACGTAATTTGTGTACCATTTGACGCAATAATTCACAAATATAAAAACATTCACTATAAACATAGCAAAAGTGTTAGCTATGTATTTATGGGACAAATAATTATAGTCATCCATTACACTAGCCTTATTTCCTATAGTCCCGGCTCATTGCCGGGACTATCGTGTGACACGGTGCACACACGTTATCTTGAATGCCCCATTACTTTGTATGTAATATTTATATAATATAATTGTCTATCGTAGTTCTTTGTTTTACCAATATATATACTATATACTACTATCAATATATTATTATTATTTATATTTTGATTAATATTTTAATTAAAGACAAATGATAGACAGAAAGAGAGGAGCAAGAGAAAGCAGATACAGAAAAGAGCCAGCAGAGAAGGAAAAAGATCCAAAAGAGGAGACGCAAAACACAACCACACACACGCAAAAACAAAGAAGACACAGACACAACCGCAAACGAAAGAACGACCGAAAAGGTGGACTGAAGAGAGGCAGAAAAAGAATAAGAATAGAACAGGGCGCGGAAACGGTGTGGCGGCAAGTGATTTCCGAGGAAATTTCGATGGGCTGGAGTTAAATTAGTTCTCAGGACGAAGAGTGGGTTGGAATGACACCAAACACAATCGGAAAGGATGCAATATTGGATCCTGATCCACGCGTTGCCAATATATGTGTTAGTATAGAGAGTTTTAGCAGGCTCCTGCGGGCCAATAGCTGGGCGGATCCCCCAAGCGATCATTGAACTCGACATGAGAAGGCGATTCAGGTGAGGGGTAAAACCCCTATCCCACGGGTAAAAATTAGAAAAGTGCTAAAATGGTGAAAATAGAGAGTTTTGACAAAGGTGGGTGCACTATTTACGGTTGTCCCGAGTGAATGTTAAGGTGGATGGAGACCCACCGGGTATATTTGGAGTTGCTTCGATAAGGCAGACACAATGAGGGGTAATTTGCAGACTTTCGAGCTGAAAATAAAATTTTCAGAATTTCGTGCCCACTATTGAACTTTTAGGCGATTTTGGAGCGTACTTTAGCAGTACACTAAGGAGAACAGGATGGTTGGATTGAGGCACACCGCACATCCTTGTGCTCGCCAAATGAGACGAGTTGATTAAGGCGTCGCATGCCAGTATTCAGGGCTGGTGGAGAAATAATACTATTTCACAAAATGAAAAAAAGTAGATGTCAACTCCTATAGTATAGGAAATGACATATACTATTGGGGCGCTTTATAGCGGATGAACCGCTGGGCGGATGACGACAAGCAGGGGCTCGTTGGTATCCTTCCGTCTAGGCTACACGATGTTGTATAAAACTTTTACCGGGATTATTCCTGAAACAAAAGGGAGTGGTTACAACGCTCCCGATCGAGGAATTGTGGTGGATATTGGAGGATACAAACAATTTGCGTCGTATCTTAACAAATAATGAACATGAAACTTAATCTTGCTCTTTAGATGTAAGTTGGCCTAAACATTAAAACGATGACGAAGATGTCGACGTAGAGTACTCCACAGAAAATCGTAAGGAGTTTATAAACAGGGTGACCATATTGATTTTAAGGCAGTTTAGCCTATAATAGTCAGCTTTAAAGCACTAAACGGCTTATGCTGGGCATGACACGTCGGAAACAGGGCGAGATAGTGTTCACCCTAACACCATTTAGGAAAGAAGCAACAGCTACACGGATTGGTGAGAACAGAAGGTGATCAAGTGATGACAACAACCCTACCTAGCTGAAGCAGCGGTTGTCTAAACGAGTAGGAAAAGAAACTTATAAAATATAGCTGGATAACCCATGGACCGATTTCCTTCTGAAAGGCCTCATTAGAAAGCCCATTAAGTTCCGCGCCGGAAAACATTCGGGATTTAGGTTCGAATTCCCCGATGGGCGGTTACAGCTCGTTGAAGCCGTGCTCGGTTTACTCGGTTACGAAGATTGGTTAACATTATCGTTTCGCTTTTCATATTGTTTTCCTCCCAGCCCAACCATTTTATAAGGCGTAGTAGCCAAGCTAGGCAGATTTGATGTTCCGACGTTTGGCAATTCCCCAGCGAATTCGAGCGACGTTGCCGTTCGTCTTTCGGCGAAAGGACGAGTGGCCTATTATTTCCGGACGGTCATTATTCTGATGCTACGTGTGTGAGGGAGTCTTGCTAAAATTTGACCTGGTCGAAGTCCCTTGAAACCTAGAGATTTTCCCATAATTGATTCGATTCAATCCTATTTTAAATTTTCCTCATCCTCCAATAATGTCCTAGATTCGATACGTGCATGAAGATAAAAGCATAGCATATACAAAGGACAAACATAGCACTATGAAAAGCGGTTTAAGATTGCATACCACATAACAATAGACAAAGGACGGACAATATTATACGAGCAATTCGACCCCCATGGCGCTATGGGGGCCAGGGTTATGCGATGGAACATGGGATCAACGCACATTGGGGTGTTAGTTGTTGCCCTTTGCGGCGTCACTGAGTCCATAACGGACCTTTTAAGAGAGCGCGGGCCGACGTAACAGGCTGGAACGGCTCTGTTACATTAATATTGCCAAATACGCATAACACAAACATTATGCATCATTTACCTTGAGAAGTGTGCAGCAGGGCCGGATATTGTCACAGTCTGCCGCGGCTCTAAAGCCATGCTTGGTTAGCCGCGGTCAGCCAGTGTGACATTTTTAGGCTGAGCGAGACCCTACAGAATCTACAGCTAATAGTAAAATGACGCTAATGAATTGTATCAACGGTCGGAATCGGCCCTCAAAGCCAGAAATATATGACGACAATTTAAAATCGCTAAAAATGAACATTAATGATATTGATGGTCATATATCTGTAAGACATCCTTCCAGTTACAACAGCATAATTTTCATGCATGAAAAAGCATGTTTTACATAGCTGCTTGGTTGGCTTGTAAAAGGCGCTTAAACAAAAATTTTGAAAATAGCTATATTTACGTATTTATTTTGCCTGAATTTATGCGCTTTGCTTTTAAATACTACTAATCTTGCCTTTTTTGGGCCTAGAGCATATTTATATAATATATACATACCGATGTACACAAACGATTTTACGCCGGCAAACTACAAAACAACAGCTATGCTAATAGTAACCTTGAGTGGGCATTCGTATCTTTGGTATGTCGTCTGCTGGAAAATAGCGAGACTTGGCCGAACGGTGCCAGCAACTACTAAACCTCTTGGTGGTCGGCGCGAGGCTTTGTTTATGATAAAATATATAAGTTCTTTGGGCGTGTGAATGATGTTAGGTTTTTATAGTATATTTAACATTTCAGGTGAGCGGAGAAAGCGGCCGGGGCTGGATCAGATCCATGCCCTGACTGGTCCTTACTAATGAAAAAAGTATTTCACAATACCTCCTATAGGTGGCCTGTTAGAGGCCATTTTATGCGTGAGGCGTAGAAAAATTTGGTGTCCCGTTTGGGTTACTGAGATCCGGTGCGAGCCAGCAGTGTTGAGGGCTCCGGTGTATGGTACAATAATTAGTATAAGACCCCGCGGCGGTGTAGGGCTCCAAAAATCTGGGAGTTTTGTAATTTTGGTTGTGATTTGAGACTTTGAAAATTGGGCGTTTAAGCGCCTAGTTGAAAGTCCCTAAGTACTTACGGATGAAGGATGGGCTGACCCTAATAAGTGATTTCGAAACCTTAGAAACCCATGGTAATGTTGCACTAACCCGGTTAACCCTAGTTGCAGGAAAAATGTAAAATTTACGAATTTATACCACTCTATAAAAATGATGTTCCTTTTCGGGTGTTTTCGATTTCCTTCTTACTGTTCTGTATCTTAATTTAATTAAATGCTACAAAATTATGATACAACAGATTATCTTCACTCCTGCGTGTCAGGGCAAGTTTTTTTCCAAAAGTTCTGCAATGTGGCACCCGACACCCAGTATACACTGCACATTAAAATTTACACGCTAAACACACTATAGTTGAAAGGGATGCTCACCGGGATTGGCCATAGGGCACCTAAATCGCTGGATTACCCAAGTGAGCGTGAAAGTCCTAACCATTGTCCCCGGCCCATCCAAGTGCGCATCAATCCTTTTTACAATAACCCACAATTACATTTTATATTATGGTACCGTTGCACATTCTGTTATTTGGGGATCGACCTGATACCTCTACGAGTACTCTAGAAAATCAACCCGCGCTCCTCGTTCGGGTGGTGCGTGATCATATCGGTACATTATAACAATAATACAATTTTATGTTACATCATCAACGCATTATACGCACATCACCACCAGAAACACGCTTCACCGGTAACCGATCGCCCTTTGACGCCAAATCCGTTCGCTGTTGCATTTTCTTTTGAGTACCGATGTAATTGGTGGAAATTAGAAAAACTCGGGTTGTTACATGTTTATAAAGTTAAGGAAAAAGAACAGCTAAGAGCGGGTGGTTTTTTTGGGGGGGGCGACAACCCCGTTATTTAGGCATAGGCTTAGTGTATGTCTCATATAAAAGGGCATTAGCTTTAACTCCAGCCTAATAGGCAGACTAAGGCTTAGCCTTAGTGTATTGAAAACGGCATGGCCTGCATGTTATTTTCGCTCTTCAGGATTACTTGGGCAAAAATTATTAAATCACTGCAAAATTTTTTATAGTAGTTTGGCTCATAGCCAGCTATCTTTCAACAGAAGATTCGATGTTCAAACGGATCCCATAAAAGCACAAATTTTACAAAAACAAGTGATATTAATTGCAACATTAACTCCCGAAAGGCTGATGGTGTTTAGGAGGTCCCTTATGTAGATGTTGTCTTATATTTTTGAAGTGATATGGCTCTGAGAGCCCTTCTTCCTGAAGAATTAGTTCGGTATCAATAGCTATCGACCTGTGGTTTCTAATCCTTTCATGCCGGCGAGGTCCAAATGGACCTAACGCACAATGCGAGAAGTTGTATTTACTGCATTTGTCGTACGTTTGAACGTACGTTGTTATTCGCTCACGTTGTGAGGTTGCTTAAGGCATAAGGTTGCATCAGCTCCCAGATAGCTCAGTGGTTTGCGTACACATGTTTATCCCGTGCGTTCCGGGAACGATCCCTGGCGCGGGCTTGAGTTTGTCAAACATTGTGCGATACACAAATTAATTCCGGCATGAAAGGGTTAAATCATCGATTTCGATGAATTACTTGAGGAATATGGTCTGGGCCCTCGCACCCCCTCGGTGTTAGAGTAGTAGCAAAATTGAGGTTTCCTAACTATATAAATAGCACAACTCTATACTTTTTAACGGACTGAAGGGGGTTTGGTATCCGCCGACATGGGCTTGTAGTGTAGTGGTAGCGCGTTAGACTTGCAAGCTAGAGGTCCAGGATCGAATCTTACGTTTATATATTATCGTTGCGCGAACTATCTGCTGTCTTTTAACTATAAAAAATTTTATGTTATTAATATAATTTAATATAATTTCTTCACCTACTCTTGTGTTATCGCTGGCTTTGTAGCTAAGCTTTGTCACAAAGAGAAATTTCTGGATATAATCGCAAATCACATGATGTTTTTGTGACTTTTTTTATCTTTGAAAAATCGTTTCATGTTTGTTCAGTCAGCGAAGTAATGTGTACGTTTTTAAATGTCTCTTGAAATTTGGTGGTGTTATTATTAAGGTACTGTCCTTAAGAATTTGATTTTCTGATGTGCCTATACTTTATTGGCGTTTCGTCACACCAGATACTATCGATCCAAGTGGGACTTCTATTTGTACTACTGCCATTTCATCTCAGGTGTAGGAGGAAAATTAGTTAAGGCTGGCTAGCATACCTCAGTCGGTATACGGTATGCTTTCAGGTCGTAACGCGGAAGGTCTTGTTCGAAACGCTACCATAGCTTACCTAAAATGAGGTTCGTACAGCAAAAACTGGAACAAGGCTGCGGAAACTGTAAGAATAAGCTTTTTTCTAGCATTCTTAGGGCTAAAAGAATTGTGCGGCACCTGAAAGTGGGTGAAGCCAGGTTTGGAAGTAAGTTAGAGTATGAAGGGCAATAGCTTTTCAGCTGTACATTTTCTCTGATAATTTAGTTTTTTTACCTTAAATTCTAAAATTGCTGATTCTTGACGTACAGCTATTTCGAAATCAGAGCGACACTCAGGTGTATTAACACCATTGTAAACCTTGTTCTGCACGAATATTTTTAGATTTTCAATACCTAATCTTTCGAATATAACAACAAATTTGCTCATACAAATGTCCTTGCAGTGTTGTGGATCACTGATTAACCAACATACAAAATGCATCAGACAACAAATTATACTGGCGTTATTAAAGAAAAATTTATATTTAATTTTTGGTTTTAAGAAGGTTTTGGTCCAAAAGCGTGGTTCGACCATACACCACCATATGGAAACCGGACAATGGGTCTCTGGTTGTAGCTATAACTATAACTGCTTATCCGGCGTTCGAAAACATTTATTGCTTCCTAAACTTAATACGACGCATCTAGGCCATTTGTTAGTGACACTGCTGGCATTTTCACCACATTTTTAAAATTTTATCGAAATATGGAATCAGAAATATTAATATAAGTGGATTTACCCCATTTTTCTGATTTAATTCGTTTATTGACTGGTCTCGTAAGTCGTTTATTTAAATTTGCTCTATATGTTGTGTTATATTTGCAATAAGGCTGGCAGAGGATGTTGCAGTCTGGCTATTCCTTAATGGTTGGGTTGGTGATGATGGACTGAACTGCGGATGCAAAATTCTTCGAGCTGCAATATCCAATGACCGGTAATAAACGATATACTACTGCTATTTTATCAGTTTATCGTATTTTCATTAAAACCATCTAAACAAGTATCTCGCAAGCCAGAGTGAAACCCAGCGAGCGTGGTTTCGTTTTTAAGTTATTTTGCTTACTCAAATGTGGCATGCTGTTTTTGTTTTACGTGTAGCATGCTCTTTTGTTTTATGTACCCCTGTAAAACCTCTTGAACCCTGTACACAATGAATATGCTAAAACCTCGTTAACCCTAAACCCACCGATAACAACTGACAATGCATTAAGTATTTCTGCTGGTCTCTACATACCAAACCATCGTGTTCAGCCTTCCGGAAAACCTATGTAGACAATTTGACCAGTATATACGTAATACGTAACCAAACAAGTGAAGAGACTAAATCGGTTTTTTTACCTTAAACCCATTGAAAATGCATGAAATATGCAAGCTACACTCAAGATAGCCCAATCGTATTCAGTATATATATCAGGGAGTAACCGGAATTTCGGTTCCGGTTCCTGTTCCGGTGAAGATCGTGTTTTGATTGCGGTTCCGGCAAAGGGCAAAAACCATACCGAAACTGGAGTTCCGGTTTAAAAAATTTTTTGTTAGGAATTTTCCACATTTTTGCTCCAGCTGTGGTCCAAACATATGTAATATATATATACAATGATCAAGAGTTCCAATACAACCAAGCAAAACAAAAGTTTAGTTCAGCAATTTGCCGTGTGAAACTTAAGTTGGGCCCATAATTTCACTAGGAATTTTTCATCTTAAGATGCAGGGATTTTTTAACAAAACAAAGCCAGGTCGATGCTTGTAGAAGCTTTTTTACACAATTAGAAGTCTGGGTATGTTGGAATAAATCCGGTCCAACTCGGTAACAGAATATGGATAACGTAGAAATACTTAGCGTAAGCTTGGCTAACATTAATTGCGTCAGCCATAAACTTTGTAAATCAGTCTACATTGAAATAAAGTAACGTTATCTGTAACGCAGCCAGAAACGGCGTTCTTGGCAATGAAGTATATTTATTGAAACTTTGCGAGCAATATCATAGTTTGTCTCATTATAGCATTCTGGTTAAAAAGTTATCGTCATTATCATCTAACTGACCGGCACTGGTTGCCCAACGCCAGCCCAAACCGTGTCTGTAACCACTCATCAGAAGATTATACAATAATTTCAAGTTTCCTACATAATAACATGTAACAAAATTATGTTTGTAGTAAAGGGGGCGACTGGAGACAGCAAAGGTGTTTATTCAACGCTCCATGCCATCTCAGTTTGACAATATTCGCATTGGTGTATAGTGGAAAGCATTTTTTGCTCTGGGGGCCCAAAAATGGAAATATTGCTCGATAAATATATATACATTATTCACTTCTTTAGTGTCCTTAAAGCTCCAGAAAGGCAAGAATGCCATCGCAATACATTACGTGTAATGTAAGTTATTTTTAATACATATTAAAACCACTGTACCTTCATATCTTCCTTCATCTGTTTTACTATATATATATATGTATATATCAGGGAATAACCGGAACCGAAATTTACCGGAACCGGAACCGTCCATTTAAACCGGAACCGGAACCTGGTCTTCGAAATTTATATATAGTAAAACAGATGATGGAAGAAATGAAGGTATAGGGATTTAAAATGCATTAAAAATTACTTTTACATTAAACTTAATGTATTGCGATGGTATTATTGCCTTTCTGAAACTTTAAAGAGACTGAGGAAGCTAATAATGTTTATTTATCGATCAAATATGTCGGTTTTTGGACATTACATAGACATTCAGAGCAAAACATGTCTTCCACTATATATACACCATTGCGTATACTGCGTCAAATCGAATGTGCTTACAAAGCTTGGAGCTTAGAATACACACTTTCGCTCTGTCTCCAGTCGCCTCCCTTTACTACGTATACGTTTGTTGCATGTTCTTCTGTAAGAAACTTAAAATTATTGGTTTATATGATTCTAAGAGAAAATAATAGATAGAAGGTAATTTTCTGATGAGTGGTCAGAGATACTGTTTAGGCTAGCGTTGGACAAACAGTGTCCGTCAGTTAGATCATATTGATCATAACTTTCTAATCAGAATGCTGTAAATGAGACACACTGTGATGCTGCTATTAATACAGTTCATTGCCAAGTAAGCAGTTTCTATCTGCGTTGCAGATAACGTTAGTTTACTTCAATTTAGACTGATTTACTAAGGTTACAAGCGCACTGGCGGGTGCTTGACGCAATTTATGTTAGCCAAGCATACCCTAAGTACTTCTGCGTAAGCCATACTCTGTTACCGAGTTGGACCGATTTAATTCAAACGTATCCCACAGACTTCTGGATGTGTAAAATAGCTGCTACAAGCATCGACCTGGCTTGATTTAACAAACTCCTGCAGGTTATTATGAAAAATTCCTGCTCAAATTATGTGCCCTACTTACGTTTCACACGGCAAATGGGTTAGTCAATCTTTTCTTTTGCTTGGTTGTATTGGAGCTTGATCATTGTATAAGATGTATTACATATGTTTGGATTACAGGATGAAGCAAAAACATAGAAAATTTCAAACAAAATTTTTAAACCGGAATTCCGGTTCCGGTATGGTTTTTGCCCTTTGCCGGAACCGGAACACGATTTTCGCCGGAACCGGAATTCCGGTTACTCCCTGATTTCTGGATGTGTAAAATAGCTGCTACAAGCATCTACCTGGCTTTGATTTAATAAACTCCTGCAGGTTAATATGAAAAATTCCTGATCTTATTATGTGCCCTACTTACGTTTCACACGGCAAATTGGTTAGTTAATCTTTTCATTTGCTTGGTTGTATTGGAGCTTGATCATTGTATAATATATATATATTACATATGTTTGGATTACAGGATGAAGCAAAAAAAGGTGAAAATTTCAAACAAAATTTTTAAACCGGAATTCCGGTTCCGGTATGGTTTTTGCCCTTTGCCGGAACCGCAACCGGAACACGATTTTCGCCGGAACCGGAATTCCGGTTACTCCCATATATATATGTATCAGGGATCGACCGGTACCAAAATTTACCGGTACCGGTACTGAAAAAATACCTTCGGTACCCAAATTGTCTGCCAAAAAAGTTTCGCTCGTTTAGTTATACTCTGATATATGCATGTTTCTGGTGAAAAAGATAACACGTAGATATTCATAAGTTTTATTTTCAAAATGTTCAAAATCAACGTAACAACAACATTTATAAATGCAATAATTGTCCATTAAAATTGTATATAACCCATATTCATATGGAAACTTTTCTTCTGTAACAATGTTTTCAGTTTCCAAAAAAACAGCTTGCAAGTACATACGTATGTGTCCCAAAGTTTCAGAACAAAAACCAAACTGGTATATGGTAATTTATACATTCTACTCCTTGGGCAAAGCCAAGCTATTGTAGTGGCAAGCCCTTAAGTTGAACTTCAGTCTCAGTAGCTTATCCGCATTCTCTGGGAGCAAACGGTTGCGCTCTACACAATTGACGTCGCCGGCTGTTCTAAACAGACGTTCGCTTTGCACACTCCCAATGGGGCACGCAAGATATCGTTGGGCGAGCTGAAAAAGGATATTTACCGTGCTCAAGTTTTCGAGTGAAGGAATTAGAAATAAATACGTATACATGTCAACAAATGATAACAAATGAGTCACTTGATTTGCAACTAAACATTGTCGCTGTTCTTATCCGCAGTTTTTTACCGGTACCGGTATACCGGTCGATCCCTGATATGCATATATATATATATATATATATATATATATATGTATATATATATATATATTTATATATATATTTATATATAAAAATTATATATATATATATATATATATATATATATATATATATATATGCATATCAGGGACTAACCGGAATTCCGGTTCCGGCGAAAATCGTGTTCCGGTTCCGGCAAAGGGCAAAAACCATACCGGAACCGGAATTCCGGTTTAAAAATTTCGTTTGAAATTTTCCACGTTTTTGGCTTTATCCTGTAATCCAAACATATGTAATATATATTATACAATGATCAAGCTCCAATACAACCAAGCAAAAGAAAAGATTAACTAACCAATTTGCCATGTAAAACGTAAGTAGGGCACATAATTTGAGCAGGAATTTTTCATAATAACCTATAGGAGTTTGTTAAATCAAAGCCAGGTCGATGCGTGTAGCAGCTGTTTTACACATGCAGAAGTCTGTGGATACGTTTGAATTAAACCGGTCCAAATCGGTAACAGAGTATGGCTTACGCAGAAGTACTTAGGGTATGCTTGGTGCGCTTGCAAACTTGGTAAATCAGTCTAAATTGAAGTAAACTAACGTTTCTGCAACGCAGCTAGAAACTGCTTTCTTGGCAATGAACTGTATTTATTGAAACTGTGCGAGCAGCATCACAGTGTGTATTATTTATAGCATTCTGATTAGAAAGTTATCATCATTATGATCTAACTGACGGGCACTGTTTGTCCAACGCTAGCCTTAACAGTGTCCCTGACCACTGAGCAGAAAATTACCTTCTATCTATTATTTTCTCTTAGAATCATATAAACCAATAATTTCAAGTTTCCTACAGAAGAACATGTAAGAAACGTATCTGTAGTAAAGGGAGGCGACTGGAGACAGAGCGAAAGTGGTATTCTACGCTCCAAGCTTTGTAAGCATATTCGATTTGACGCAGTATATGCAATGGTGTATAGTATAGTGGATGGCATTTTTGCTCTGGGTGACCAAAAATCGACATATTTGATCGATAAACATTATTAGCCTCATCAGTGTCTTTAAAGTTTCAGAAAGGCAATAATACCATCGCAAAACCTTTAGTTTAATGTAAAAGATATTTTTAATGCATTTTAAATCCACTATACCTTCATTTCTTCCATCATCTGTTTTACTATATATAAATTCCGAAGACCAGCTTCCGGTTCCGGATCCGGTATCAATGGACGGTTCCGGTTGCTGGTTCCGGTTCCGGTAAATTTTGGTTCCGGTTATTCCCTTATATATATATGTATGTTTCGAAGACGAGGTTCCGGATTCGGTTTAAATGGACGGTTCCGGTTCCGGTAAATTTCGCTTCCGGTTATTCCCTGATATATATACCGAAAACTTCTTAGACTATAGTGATGTCATGTATCAAACTATTGAAGACCGACTATGTACATTCTGCAAACTGATTCATTGACTTTAGACTCAGTGAAATTTCTGAAAAGGCATAAGATTCTCGTGCTGGACTCTAGATAACCAAACCGACTTCAAAAATACCTATATATAAACCATTTGATGCCATGCACGCAATACATAATCAGATTAATGAAAACGCACATTTGGAAATCGGGTCATCGACTGTAAAACTCTAGAAACCACATGAAAATTTATAATAAGCCAATTGGACTGTAAATAGTTCGTATCCATCGTGCTTGGTAACGTAAAATAGACTCATTGTAAGTACCACAGAACAATTGGCTCTAAATCAAGCAATAACAGGGTGAAAAAAAATTTGGCTAAATCATTCTTCCTAAAATGAGTTATGGATGACAGCGACAGACAAAAAATAAACGTTCGCAATTTTTCTCCATGGAAACTGCGCTCGCTCCGTTTCAAAAAGTATATAAATCTTAGAATTTTGCATTACAGATCGTACAATTTTACATAGCCTAGTTTATAAATAGCAACAAGCTGAACCCCATACAATTTCTGAAATCATGAAAATATATAATTGACGTTTCCTGGGAACATTTTCGAGGAAACTCCTGTCGCTGCGTTTCAAAATTTCGAAAAATATCAGAATTTTCAAAGTCAGTTTATTGAACATCATGATTACGTCCATACAGATATATACATGGGTAATGCAAGTACAACGACAACAGCAGAAAGAATTCTTGATCCGCTATTCCATTGTACCACACGGAGGGTGCAATGGTACGTAATATATACATGGCAAAACGAAATAGTCGATAAAAATAAGCCAGACGAGATTGTCACTGCACCCTCCCTATCATCTTTTAAAAAGCTGCGTCACGACTCTAATGCGTTACCAGATGTATGATACCGTTGCTGCTGGCATGTCTATTTCCAGAAACCTACCCGAATTCAACTCACAAGAAGCCGACGTGTGATCGGCTTGCCCCTGTTCAGTCACTCATAGTTTTCAATGCAAAGATCCTTACTTCAAAACCGAGCGGTGGCACCAACAGGTGCATAACAGACTTGAAGTGTGAATATGCAGCAACCAAGAATATTCAATAAAAAGGATAGAAAGGGGGACGATGTTAATTTTGCATGACAGATCGTACAATTTAGGTTTATACATGGAAACCAACTAAACCCTATAATCATAACGTAGTGAAGATTGTGTGTTGCAGGGGTGAAATCTTAAATTCCGTCTGTGTGTGTGATCGGCCATAACTCGTGAACGCCTTAACCGATTTTCGTGATCTTGAGCTCGTTCGAATCGGCATATTCGATTACTCGTTCGAACCGGCATGGTAAAATGATAAATGCCGATGCCTCTTTTTTGTTTTTCGATTAAGGCTACGGTGCTGGATTTATGGGGTTTGAGGATTTATGGCGCTCCAATGGTTCCTCGACCCAAAATTCGAAAAATTGTTCTGATGTCCTGGGCGGCTAAAAAGTTTCACTTGGGGGTTTTGGGGCATGGGAAACTCATTGCTGTTATTGGTTTTGCTCTGTGGCCCATGGGTACGGGCGTATGACGCCCCATGGTTCGGGTGAGTGGTCAAAATGAGGGGTTTTCCCTTTTAGTAACCTTCATGGAAGCAAACTTATTTTTATGTCAACTTTCGAATTTTTATCTCTGGTTGGTTTTATTTCGTGGTAAAACGATTAATGCCGATGCCTCTTTTTTGTTTTTCGTCTAAGGCTTTGGTTCTAGAGTTATGGGGTTTGAGGCATCGTTTCCCAATGGTTCCCCGACCCAAAATTCGAAAATTTGTTCTGATTATTGAGTATTGGTTTTGCTCTTTGACCCATGTGTACGGGGTATGGCGCCTTTAAGGTTCGGGGTCAGAGGTCAAAATGATGGCTTTTCATCCCATTTTAGTATCCACGAAGCAAGATTATTTTTATCTTAGCTTTCGATTTTTTCTCTTGGTTTTATTTCATATTGAAATGATAAATGCCGATGCACATTTTTTGTTTTTTCGATTAAGGCTCCGATTCTGGAGTTTGAGGCATGGGGTATGGCGCCACCATGGTTCATCGATCCAAAATTCGTAATGTTACTGTTACGTCTTGAGAAGCTGATAGCTTGCAGTTCGGGGTTTTGCGGCATGGGAAACTTATTGCCATTGTTAGTTTTGTTATAACTTGTGCGGTATTGTGTGATATCCACATATTATATATAGCATATCGACGTATATATGTTTTCGAGAGCTGATTGGCTGTGCACGCAAACGGCGTAGGTGTACCTATGCTTCACTACGTTCTGCAAGCTCGATAGAGTTAATAGTAAGCGAATTTCTGAAACCATGAAAATTATAGTTGGCTTTTCCGGGGAACGTTTTACACAAATTGCGGGTTCTAACCCACAACAATTTCACCGGCTGCAATTGCAGCTAGGCGCCATATTCAAATGAATATATTATATATACGTGATGCAATGAGCTGTTATAGATAACATATTTACAATAAGCTCAACTAATTTCAAACTACAACCATGCAGATTTTTGTAAAAACGCTAACCGGTAAAACGATTACACTTGAAGTGGAACCATCTGACACGATCGAAAATGTCAAAGCCAAAATACAAGACAAAGAAGGTATTCCACCTGATCAACAGCGTCTAATTTTTGCAGGTGAAGATTTTAGTGCGCTTTCCCAACATTTCTTAAAGCATATTTTTATAGTGAAAAGGATATTACGAAAATGTACACATACAACAAGGATTTGTATTTTTATATGACAACTATATATATTACGAAAATATGTAGAAGTAAAATCGGTTATAGTATAGTAATTCGTTAAAGGTGCTTGAATGTTGGAGATTGAAGTGTTTCACAGGAGTTAGTCTGTCGCTGTGAATTGTAAAGGGATTCAAACAAACGGTAGTTTTTAAAAGATCACTGAATACGGCATAAAAAGGTAAGAATTTGTTAGGTTTAGTGAAGTTGATGCAACCAACAATTATGTTTATTTGTTGTTTTAAGACAGATTCGATGCGAAAATTTGGGGCAGCAAACGGAAGTATGCTTTATCGTATTAATAGCTTGACGTCACTATGCTAGCTTTGGGCCGCATTCATATTGCGTCCGATACGATTTGAACGTGCATTTTATATAGTGTACACATTACATCTCAGCTAAAATAGCATGCACAATGATTAAGACCGGACCTGATGATGTGTTATAACGTTTGGTTGTGTCGGATCGCCGCAGTTAATATCGAGAGCTAAAGAACTAAGTTCTAAGACATCTGGTTTCTCCGCCAGACACCGATGATATATCTGAGTGTAAAATATATATCTCCCAGTCTGAACTCATCGTACCTAGCTGGCTTCTCCGAACTATGGCGCTTGGCATTTTTTCGGCGCCCCCTAATAGAAAACGGGCGCCACGGTTGGGCCTTCGTGGAAAAAATTTTTTCCCCTTCCTCATCGGCAACAAGCCTCCATCCCCCCGGTGAAAACACTCCTAGCTGACATAAAAAAATTGACAAGTTTTTACAACAATCCCTTTCCGTAATTAAAAATTTGACTAATTTCTGCAAAAAATAAGTTGAAAAATTGCTTGAACCTCAATAAAGACGTTTTTGCACCGTTTACATAAAATTTCGACACCCCGATTTACGCCATTGGCAAAATTCGCCCCTCCAGTTCCGAAGCAGGTACCCGCCGTTCATGCCCCTGGGCAAAATTTTGAGCGAATGAAGAAGCCAGCTTAAAATCATTCGGTGCTAAGCAATCTCAATGAAACAAAAAATATTTTGCTCATGACGCCATTTGTGGCACAATCGCGGCTCAGCCGCGGACACCCTGCACATATAGATTTTAGCACTTTTGCTGCACGTGCTGCTATCCGCTAGGGCATACATTGATATATATTTGGTTATATGTACCTTATGTACCTTCTTCCTCCATAGGTACTGATCAGGGAGTAACCGGAATTCCGGTTCCGGCGAAAATCGTGTTCCGGTTGCGGTTCCGGCAAAGGGCAAAAACCATACCGGAACCGGAATTCCGGTTTAAAAATTTTGTTTGAAATTTTCCACGTTTTTTGCTTCATCCTGTAATCCAAACATATGTAATATATTATACAATGATCAAGCTCCAATACAACCAAGCAAAAGAAAAGATTAACTAACCAATTTGCCGTGTGAAACGTAAGTAGGGCACATAATTTGAGCAGGAATTTTTCATAATAACCTGCAGGATTTTGTTAAATCAAAGCCAGGTCGATGCTTGTAGCAGCTATTTTACACATCCAGAAGTCTGTGGGATACGTTTGAATTAAATCGGCCCAACTCGGTAACAGAGTAAGTACTTAGGGTATGCTTGGCTAACATAAATTGCGTCAAGCACCCGCAAGTGCGCTTGTAAACTTGGTAAATCAGTCTAAATTGAAGTAAACTAACGTTATCTGCAACGCAGCTAGAAACTGCTTTCTTGGCAAAGAACTGTATTTATTGAAACTGTGCGAGCAGCATCACAGTGTATCTCATCTGCAACATTCTCATTAGAAAGTTATCATCTACCTGACAGGCATTGATTGCCCAACGCTTGCCTAAACAGTGCCTCTGACCTTTGATCACAAAATTACCTTCTATTATTTTCTCTTAGAACCATATAAACCAATAATTTCAAGTTTCCTACAGAAGAACATGTAACAAACGTATGTGTAGTAAAGGAAGGCGACTGTAGACAGAGCGAAAGTGCGTATTCTACGCTCCAAGCTTTGTAAGCATATTCGATTTGACGTAGTATACGCAATGGTGTATAGTGGAAGGCATTTTTTGCTCTGAATGTCCAAAAACCGACATTTGATCGATAAATAAACATTATTAGCTTCCTCAGTCTCTTTAAAGTTTCAGAAAGGCAATAATACCATCGCAATACATTAAGTTTAATGTAAAAGTAATTTTTAATGCATTTGAAATCCACTACACCTTCATTTCTTCCATCATCTATATATAAATTTCGAAGACCAGGTTCCGGTTCCGGATCCGGTTTAAATGGACGGTTCCGGTTGCTGGTTCCGGTTCCGGTTATTCCCTGGTACTGATTGTATGTATACGATCGCAAGCTTGAACTTCTTCGATTTAATCGTTAGCATAGGCAGCACCGGTTTAGGAGGAGATTTCAGCCTCGTTGTTTCGAGATTTCAGCCTATATACATTATAGCTTAATGTTTGGTGCTATGGAATGCATTAAAACTCACCTCAATTATGTTTACTTGACTAGTCGGTAGTGGAACTACATTTATGAGCTGAGCTTGGGCTGTGGCATTACGAATGTACTCAATTTTATGTTCTTGTAAGTAGAGTTGCAGCCGGGTCCGGGTCCGGGTATTTACCTCCAACAAATTCCGGGTCCGGGTATTCTTCCAAAGAAAATTCCGGGTCCGGGTATTCTTCCAAAGAAAATTCCGGGTCCGGGAATTGTAAAAATACCCGGACCAAAGTTCAACAATTGCGTTCTTTTGTGCAAAAAGCTAAGGTCAAAAATAAGGTGGTTAGGGCTGGCAATCGACTCCGAATGTTTTGTACCTAAGTACTATATATACGACGTATAGCACGAGAGTAACAACGCATGGTTTAGAAACCGAGACTGAAAAACCTTGTGACAGTTCGTACGTTGTTAACGCCTTGCAAAGATATGTAAACAAGCGAGTATATTTCTATTTTAGAAGCGAGCCTAGGAATTTCAGTATTCTCGCCTCTAGTAGGTGCGCATCTTCTCCATTGTTTCGACATTATGGCCCTGGCTATTTTACCCCCTTACAATTTTTATTCTCTCGTCAACTTCTGGGTATTCCGGGTATTTTTGTTTCAAAATTCCGGGTCCGGGTATTTGCCTCCAACAAATTCCGGGTCCGGGTATTTCTTTTCAAAAATTCCGGGTCCGGGTCCGGGTATTTCTTTCCAAAAATTCCGGGTCCGGGTCCGGGTATTTGTTTCCAAAAATTCCGGGTCCGGGTATTTCCAAAAATTCCGGGTCCGGGTATTAATTTTTAACTTTTGCAACTCTACTTGTAAGTACATTGCATATGGCTTTATCATTGGTAAAAATATATTTGAATTCTTCGACATAAAAACCCTATAATGGTTTGATTGAAACGATTCTATTTCAATAAATAACACAAATATTGCAAAATTCTCTATTTTAGCTGCATAAGCTTAACTAATTAGCTTATTACTAATTAACCACTCAAAATTTTTTAATCTCAAATATCAGGTGCGCACTCTGACATGATAGACTTTCAAACAAAAATATTTTAAAATCGGTTCAGTGGTTCTCGAGATCCCTCGGACCGAACGGACGGACATCGACCTTTTTACTCCCAGACAGAAGATAAAAAGCTTCGCTCGGCTTCGCCTCGTTCCACTCAACCAAGCTTGTGTTTGCCTCCATGAGTAAATTTTTGTCGCTGATAGATTATGTAAGACATATATATATACACTGTATTTGCTCGCCACTCCATATGTGTCTGAAGTTTAGTTCTTTTGATAACCTGGAGTTTCCATGTCTTCATAGCACGGCCTTGCGGCCGAACCAGCTTATTGGACTTTTTGCCTTAACCAGTCGCCGCAGGAAGATACGTTCCATATGCAAGACATGGCCGAGTAAGCATATGCGGTGCTGTTGTAGCAGTATTTGAAGAATATTGAACTTTTTTTTCATTTGCAGCCGGCAGTAAGTTTATGCGGTGCTGTTGTAGCAGTATTTGAAGAATATTTAACTTGTTTTCCATTTGCAACCGGAGCTTTGAATTTGTAACCGTATAAAGAATTTAAAATTTTGCGGCTGTAGAAGTTCTCGAAAAATTGAGTCTGGTGGCTTAAGTCCTGGATTGTAGGCGCTGACTCTCAGCGACTATAACATCCAGAAAGAATCTACACTTCATTTGGTGTTGCGTCTTCGCGGTGGTATGCAGATTTTCGTCAAGACGTTGACTGGGAAAACGATTACGTTGGAAGTCGAGCCATCTGACACCATTGAGAATGTTAAGGCAAAAATTCAAGACAAGGAAGGGATTCCTCCGGATCAACAACGCTTGATTTTTGCAGGTATGACGCGAATTTATCATGCATTAAGCTTGTATATTTTCATATAAAGTTTTGTATATACCATAATTGGTCAGTTAGTGAGGCGACATTCTTCATAATAAAAATGTAAAATGTTACCTTTCGTATTCAACTAAGCAAGAATCAATTTTCTGGCTGTTTTGTCAAACTTATTGTTAAAAAGAGCTACCTAACCTGCCATTACAGCGTTAGCTGAAAGATCGGAAGTTGAACAAACATAAAGCGACCCGAAATTCGGATGCAGCTCTCTGAACACATGATGATAAATTGACATCGGGGCGGGCCAGAGGGGGCAGCAAAAAGCGGTAGCGATTGCTAAGGCAGCTCAAGCGTCGTTGCGCTGGAATACGTGATCAAAGTTTAGCTTTGATTGGGTGCACCTTCGTTTTCGATCCTTGATTGTTTGGAGCAAGCATTATGAGTGGACAATGTCGGATGGCACTGTTTACTTTGGTTTCACTGAGTTGGGTGTAAAATCGGATTATTGGATGCCAGCTGCATTGGAGAGTAAGCATCAGGGTCTCCGGGTCGGCGCTGTACCATTGGAATTGTTGGCGCAGCAATGTAACATCCACAAGGAGTCGATGATTTATTTAGTGTTGTCTTTGTGGTTGTATGCAGGCTGTTTGCGCAACTAAACTTAAAATCACCCCGCTCACCATCCTATTTATTTTGTAAAAACTTTCGGTCACCGAACATTTTCTAGTCGGTCCGAAACTGCTATTTTTTGTTCGCGAACATAATTTTGTCGGAGTTCAGTTAACAAGGGTCTTGTTCACGAACACTAATTGATAAATAGGGACGTTCCGTTTATGACGTTGCAGTTACATTGAGTTTGTTCGCGAACAGAGACGAATCCCATTTCAACGCTATAAATGTTACTTAACTGTCCTAAACCGAATGCAAATCTTTAAGGCTGCGCTAGCAATGAACCAAATCGAATATCCTATTTGTTCCGTAACAATGGATGCGTATTCATCATGGAAATCGCAAAATAGGATGGTTAACGGGGTCAACTTAAGTTTAGTCGCGCATTAAATCGAAAGTCAAACCGTATAACACTATCGAGAGTGTAAAGGCAAAAGTTCAAACAAAAAGGGATTTCTCCGGTTCCACAGTGTTGGTATTTACAGGAACGATGCAGTTTTGTCATATATTGCATATTTTTAAGTCTTCCACATGTGGTTTGATATGTCGCGGCTGAAGTTAACGTGTGTTGATATGGTTTTCATATATTTGTGATAAGCAGCGATTAGATTTTGTCTAAAATTGGCTGCGCGAGATGCCTGTAAAACGTGAAATATATCGAATGAAATTGAATTTTTATTGAAAGTTGTGGTTTAAAAATTTTGATATTGTCTTTTCTGAGTCTTTTGGTGATTAATCAGCGCCATAATTTGACAATACACAATTGTAGGAAAGCAACTCGAGGACGGCCGTACTCTCAGCGACTATAACATTCAGAAGGAATCTACGCTTCATTTGGTGTTGCGTCTTCGCGGTGGTATGCAGATTTTCGTCAAGACGTTGACTGGGAAAACGATTACGTTGGAAGTCGAGCCATCTGACACCATTGAGAATGTTAAGGCAAAAATTCAAGACAAGGAAGGGATTCCTCCGGATCAACAACGCTTGATTTTTGCAGGTATGACGCGAGTTTATCATGCATTAAGCTTGTATATTTTCATATAAAGTTTTGTATATACCATAATTGGTCAGTTAGCGAGGCGACATTCTTCATAATAAAAATGTAAAATGTTACCTTTCGTATTCAACTCAGCAAGGGTCAATTTTCTGGCTGTTTTGTCAAACTTATTGTTAAAAAGAGCTACCTAACCTGCCATTACAGCGTTAGCTGAAAGATCGGAAGTTGAACAAACATAAAACGACCCGAAATTCGGATGCAGCTCTCTGAACACATGGTGGTAAATTGACATCGCGGCGGGCCAGAGGGGGCAGCAAAAAGCGGTAGCGATTGCTAAGGCAGCTCAAGCGTCGTTGCGCTGGAATACGTGATCAAAGTTTTGCTTTGATTGGGTGCACCTTCGTTTTCGATCCTTGATTGTTTGGAGCAAGCATTATGAGTGAACAATGTCGGATGGCACTGTTTACTTTGGTTTCACTGAGTTGGGTGTAAAATCGGATTATTGGATGCCCGCTGCATTGGAGAGTAAGCATCAAGGTCTCCGGGTCGGCGCTGTATCATTGGAATTGTTGGCGCAGCAATGTAACATCCACAAGGAGTCGATGATTTATTTAGTGTTGTCTTTGTGGTTGTATGCAGGCTGTTTGCGCAACTAAACTTAAAATCACCCCGCTCACCATCCTATTTATTTTGTAAAAACTTTCGGTCACCGAACATTTTCTAGTCGGTCCGAAACTGCTATTTTTTGTTCGCGAACATAATTTTGTCGGAGTTCAGTTAACAAGGGTCTTGTTCACGAACACTAATTGATAAATAGGGACGTTCCGTTTATGACGTTGCAGTTACATTGAGTTTGTTCGCGAACAGAGACGAATCCCATTTCAACGCTATAAATGTTACTTAACTGTCCTAAACCGAATGCAAATCTTTAAGGCTGCGCTAGCAATGAACCAAATCGAATATCCTATTTGTTCCGTAACAATGGATGCGTATTCATCATGGAAATCGCAAAATAGGATGGTTAACGGGGTCAACTTAAGTTTAGTCGCGCATTAAATCGAAAGTCAAACCGTATAACACTATCGAGAGTGTAAAGGCAAAAGTTCAAACAAAAAGGGATTTCTCCGGTTCCACAGTGTTGGTATTTACAGGAACGATGCAGTTTTGTCATATATTGCATATTTTTAAGTCTTCCACATGTGGTTTGATATGTCGCGGCTGAAGTTAACGTGTGTTGGTATGGTTTTCATATATATATTTGTGATAAGCAGCGATTAGATTTTGTCTATAATTGGCTGCGCGAGATGCCTGTAAAACGTGAAATATATCGAATGAAATTGAATTTTTATTGAAAGTTGTGGTTTTAAAATTTTGATATTGTCTTTTCTGAGTCTTTTGGTGATTAATCAGCGCCATAATTTGACAATACACAATTGTAGGAAAGCAACTCGAGGACGGCCGTACTCTCAGCGACTATAACATCCAGAAGGAATCTACGCTTCATTTGGTGTTGCGTCTTCGCGGTGGTATGCAGATTTTCGTCAAGACATTGACTGGGAAAACGATTACGTTGGAAGTCGAGCCATCTGACACCATTGAGAATGTTAAGGCAAAAATTCAAGACAAGGAAGGGATTCCTCCGGATCAACAACGCTTGATTTTTGCAGGTATGACGCGAATTTATCATGCATTAAGCTTGTATATTTTCATATAAAGTTTTGTATATACCATAATTGGTCAGTTAGTGAGGCGACATTCTTCATAATAAAAATGTAAAATGTTACCTTTCGTATTCAACTAAGCAAGAATCAATTTTCTGGCTGTTTTGTCAAACTTATTGTTAAAAAGAGCTACCTAACCTGCCATTACAGCGTTAGCTGAAAGATCGGAAGTTGAACAAACATAAAACGACCCGAAATTCGGATGCAGCTCTCTGAACACATGGTGATAATTTGACATCGGGGCGGGCCAGAGGGGGCAGCAAAAAGCGGTAGCGATTGCTAAGGCAGCTCAAGCGTCGTTGCGCTGGAATACGTGATCAAAGTTTTGCTTTGATTGGGTGCACCTTCGTTTTCGATCCTTGATTGTTTGGAGCAAGCATTATGAGTGAACAATGTCGGATGGCACTGTTTACTTTGGTTTCACTGAGTCGGGTGTAAAATCGGATTATTGGATGCCAGCTGCATTGGAGAGTAAGCAAAAGGTCTCCGGGTCGGCGCTGTATCATTGGAATTGTTGGCGCAGCAATGTAACATCCAGCGATGATGGCACGTCAGTCAGCGGGGTCTGTTGGAGGAATTTGGGGTTCCGGACGTGCGGCTCCTGATCAAAGCCAGAGCGGCGAGATATATGGGACACGTTGCCCGCATGAGCTGCGATCGGCCCACCCACCTCGCATGTTTTGGTCATGTCAAGAACCGCCGAATGCCGGTAGTGGACAATGGCCCGGGGCGCATGAAAACGATAATGGGGTATTATAACAGTATCGCAACAACAATGGACGGCGTCAGCGCGACTAATTGGCCGCTACAAGCCCAAAATAGATCGGAGTGGCGGCGGGTTGTTAGCAATATCTCCATGGATTACAAAGTGAGCGGCGGATACTTTAAATGCCATCTATGTGACGATCAGTTCGAAACGTCGAACTTGAGGAGACGACATGTCGCACGCCTTCACGCCGCGGCATCTGCTGGGGATCACGTGTGCAATTCGAAAATTCGAAATTGAAAGTCAAACCGTATAACACTATCGAGAGTGTAAAGGCAAAAGTTCAAACAAAAAGGGATTTCTCCGGTTCCACAGTGTTGGTATTTACAGGAACGATGCAGTTTTGTCATATATTGCATATTTTTAAGTCTTCCACATGTGGTTTGATATGTCGCGGCTGAAGTTAACGTGTGTTGGTATGGTTTTCATATATATATTTGTGATAAGCAGCGATTAGATTTTGTCTAAAATTGGCTGCGCGGGATGCCTGTAAAACGTGAAATATATCGAATGAAATTGAATTTTTATTGAAAGTTGTGGTTTTAAAATTTTGATATTGTCTTTTCTGAGTCTTTTGGTGATTAATCAGCGCCATAATTTGACAATACACAATTGTAGGAAAGCAACTCGAGGACGGCCGTACTCTCAGCGACTATAACATCCAGAAGGAATCTACGCTTCATTTGGTGTTGCGTCTTCGCGGTGGTATGCAGATTTTCGTCAAGACATTGACTGGGAAAACGATTACGTTGGAAGTCGAGCCATCTGACACCATTGAGAATGTTAAGGCAAAAATTCAAGACAAGGAAGGGATTCCTCCTGATCAACAACGCTTGATTTTTGCAGGTATGACGCGAGTTTATCATGCATTAAGCTTTTATATTTTCATATAACGTTTGCATATACCATAATTGGTCAGTTAGTGAACCGACATTGTTCATCATAACGTACTGGAGATTGTGTTGCAGGGTTGAAATCTTAAATTCTGCCTGTGTATGTGTGATCGGCCATAACTCGTGAACGACTAACCGATTTTCATGATCTTGGGCTCATTCGAACCAGCATAGTCCATTTACCTTGTATATCCCCTACAGTTTTTTGTATTTGGGATATGGTTACGGGGTTAGGGGTCAAAATGTGGGGTTTTTTTACCCCATTTTAGTACTTTTCACGGAAGCAAGGTTGTTTTTATCTTAACATTCGAATTTTTTCTTTGGTTGGTTTTATTTCATAGTAGAATGATAAATGCCGATGCCTCTTTTTGGTTTTTCGATTACGACGTCGGTTCTAGAGCTATGGGGTTTTAGATATGGCACAATCATGGTTGCGCGACCCAAAATTAGAAAATTAGTTCTGACTGGTTGGCTGAAAAGTTTCACTTGTGTGTTTTCGGGCATGGAAAAATTGCCGGTGTTGGCTTTGCTGTACCATGCTTGATTTCATGGGAACGGGGGTATTGCGCACCCAACATGCGGCATCAGATGGCAAAAGCAGGGTTTTTTACACCATTTTAACACTCTTCACGGAAGCAAGATTATTTTTATCTTAACTTTCGATCTTTTTCTCTGGTTGGTTTTATTTCATAGTGAAATGATAAATGTCGATGCCTCTTTTGCGATTAAAGCTCCACTTCATGGGGTTTGAGGTCTGGCACCCTCGTGGTTCATCGACATAGAATTCCAATTTTATTTTGACGTCTTGGGAGGCTAATAGCTTTCACCTTGGGGGTTCTCGAGCATGGGAAACTTATTGCCGGTGTTGCTTTTGTTCTAACTTGTGCGGTATTTCGTGATATCCATATATAGCATATCGACGTATGCTATCGAGAGCTCATTGGCTGAGCACGCAAAGGCGTAGGTGTATATACATATGCTTCACTACGCTCTGCAATCGCGATAGAGTTCTAGTTTACTTTACATGTTTAAGGCAAAAAGTGTTCTTCAATGTGCCCATGGAATCCAAAATACATGAAAATGATAAGATATGCGCATCCACCTGGTTTTTTTGGACTTCTATTCTGCCCCTAATCACCACCCTTTACTTGACATGCGTAAGTTTGTTACATGTTATTGCGCAAGAAACTTGAAAGTTTTGGTATATATGGTTCTAAAAGACTATGAATCGGTATACTATAATTTTCTGATCGATGGCCAGAGACATTGTTCAGGTTAGTTTTGGGGCAACCGGTGCTCCTTACTTAGATGATGATTTTCTGATCAGAATCCTATACATGAGACAAACATACAGTCATTCCCAGGAACGCAGTTTCTGACTGCTTTGTAGCCATGTAACTTTACTCCAATATAGACAGACTGATTACCAAGTATTACAAAGACTGATTTATATTAGCCAAGGGTACTGCAAAGTACTTCAATAATACATAACTCTAACACACCGCAGATTTCTGAATAAGTAAGCTGCTACAAGCTTTGACCTAGCTTTGTTTTGTTAAACTGCTGCCGGATGAAGATGAAAAGTTCCTAATGATATTGTGTCCTACTTAAGTACGTTTCACAGGGCAATTAGCTGAGTTAAGCTTTTCTTTTGTTTAGTTGTGTTGGAACTTGATCATTGCGTAGATATATAACGTATGTTTGGACTACGGATACAGCAAAAACATTAAGGTTCCGCTATGGTTTTTGCCTTTTGCGGTAGCCGCAACCGGAAAAAGATTTTTGTCGGAATCGTAATTCTGGTTACTAGGATATAGAGATAGGAACACGAAACGAAATCTGTGAGATCGTTACAAGTATTGTATGTTCACTCTAAGGTAAGCTCGAGTTCACATTGTGTCCCATCCGAACCTATGTTCACCTGCATAATAGAAATCACAATTTTTTTGCACCGAATCTGATGAAAACGGAAATATATACATTTTCCAGGAAGTAACTAGAATTGCGGTTCCGGCGTAAAGCATACTGGAACCGGAATTCCGGTTTAAAATTTTTGGGTAAAATTGTTCACATTTTTCGCATCTGTGGACTAGTCATATGTTGTATATACACAATGATCAAGTTCCAACATAACCAAATAAAAGAAACGACTAACTCAGCAAATTAATTTGTGAAAAGTAAGTAGGACACAATTTCAGTAACAATTTTTCATATTCACACTTCAGGGGTTTGTTAATAAAGCAAAGCTAGGTCGATGCTTGTAGCAGCTTACCCATGCAGAAATCTTATGTTTATTTGTCGATAAATATGTTTGTTTTTGGGCGTTCAGAGCAAAAAATGCCTTCCACTATAACCTTGCTTAAATCGCGTCAAACTGACTATGCTTGTAACTAAACATGCTTGCATGGGGCGTCGACTAAACACTTTCGTTCTATCTCCAATCGCCTCCTTTTACTACATTTAGTTTGTTGCATGTTATCCTGCATGAAACTTGAAATTATTGGTTTATATGGTTCTAAGAGAAAAGTGCCCGTTAGCTAGATGATAATGATGATATCTTACTGATAAGGATGCAATAAATGAGATAAACTGTTATGCTGCTCGTACTGTTTCAAAAATACAGTTGCCTTGAACTCAGTTTCTGTTGCACATGTGTTACTTTACTTTCAATGTAGACTAGTTTAAAAAGATTGCAAACGCACTGGATAGTGTTTGACGCAATTTATATTAGCCAAGCTTACATCTAAAGTACTTATAAATTATCCATACTCTGTTACCGAGTTAGACCGGTTAAATTTTAACATACCACGCACGCTTTTGAATGTGTAAAATAGCTGGCATCGAGCTGGATTTGCTTTGCTAACAAACTCTTGCAGAGCTGGATGAAAAATTCCTACTGAAATTATGTGACCTACTTCCGTTTCACAGGGTAATTTGCTTAGTTAATTTTTTCTTTTGTTTGGTTGTATTGGAACTTGATCAGTGTGTATATTACATATATTTGTTTGGACCATAGATGAATCAAAAATTTGGAAAATTTTAAACCAGAATTCCGGTTCCTGTATGTTTTGCCTTTTGCCAGAACCGCAACCGGAACACGATATTCACCGGAACCGGAATTCCGGTTACTCCCTGATAATAGTATATGGATTATTGAAGTACTTAGCCTTAAGCTTGTCTAATATAAATTAGAAAACATCGGCCAGTGTGCTTGTAAACTTTGTAATCAATTTAGAGTGGAGTACAATTAAGATAACTGCAAAGCACCCAGAAGCTGCGTTCTTGGGAACGTATATATGTAGTGAAAATGTGCGAACAGTATCGCAGCTGTCTCATTTATAGTGTTCTTAATCATCTGATGGGCACTGGTGGTCCAACGCTATGCCTTTATTTCGACCTTCATCTGTGTTTACTCTATTGTGGTTAAAACGGATGTGTTCTAATTCGTTGCAACCGTAAGTCAAACTCCACTGAAAACAGGCGTACAATGTATTTTTCTTTTAAACTAGTAGTTCGTCAATATTTACAGGGAAACAACTGGAAGACGGCAGAACGCTAAGCGATTACAACATCCAAAAGGAGTCTACACTGCACCTTGTGCTCCGTTTACGTGGCGGAATGCAGATTTTCGTGAAAACGCTTACCGGAAAAACGATTACCCTCGAAGTTGAGCCTTCCGACACAATTGAGAATGTGAAAGCTAAAATACAAGACAAAGAAGGCATCCCGCCCGATCAGCAGCGACTTATTTTCGCAGGTTAGTCTGTGTGCTTACTGAAAAGGAGCTAGCGAACCTTGTCTATAACTTTGCTGGCGGCAAATATCGTAAAAATTCTTTTTTGTCCGTCTGTGGAGTTCATAACTCATAACCGGATAGATGGATCTTACAATTTTCTTATTTTTATTCTTAAATTTAGTCTAATGTGCTGTTTCATTAGACGCTGTACGCGCCGGCCACGTCTTCCGGTTCCAGGTTATAACTGGCTTTGAAGGGGTCACATGTCATGTTTTTGATGTAGCCATCCTGGTATCTGTCTTTCGCGACCGATATCTCAAAATGAGGCTTTGTAGCGAAAAATGTAGACCACAGTTCAAAATCCACTCAGCTATTATAACCTTACTGTGCGTTTTTTGTCGGAGCTGCTATTTTCGAGCTGTGCGCCAAAGTTCAATTAATACCCCGAAAACGTGAAAACTTTTAGAAACATACTTGCCGGGGGTTAACTATGGGATTATGGTGTCATTTAACGTGTTAAACAAGTTAGTTTCGTTGTTTTAATATATTGCTTTATTACTCCTGTGGGACGGTGTCTGACCAAATTTTGATACCAAAGTTAGTAAACTTTCGCCTCGTTTCCAAAATAGATGTAGGTGATTTGATCGTGTCTATAAGTTTTCGAGATTGCTAAAAAGCAATTGTATTTGCGTCGTGAACATCAAATAAGATTCCTATTACGTAAAAATTGCTCTTCAAATTTCAACTTTTCTTAAAAATTGTCATTTATAAATACGTTTCCACTCGCTTCGCGAGTTACTAGTTATTTGAAGACTTCCAACGCGTTACCCCCTCAGGTGGGTTTACCTCTATGTGTGTGCTGGTACATTATATGTCAGGTAGTAACCGAAAATTCTGGCCCGGCAAGGATCAGGTTTCACTACAGGCAAAATAAATTTACACAGGGCTACAGTGTTATCGTTTGTCGTTATTTTCTCCCATTGATCTCGCAAGTCGTACAAGTGCCATGTTAATCAATGTAAGTTTTTGCAAAGTAACGTAATATCAGTATTCCAGTAATGAAAATTATGAATATTGCTAACGCGATGTGTGAATACGATTCGATGGCTTTTTTCTGTCTACACAGCGCCGTTGGTTTTTGCAGATAGTGTGTAGTAGCTTACCATGCATACTATACTTTAATATCACTTTCCTTGTTATGGATGCTTTCTCCAAACTACTAAAATCAAGCCAGGAAGTTCTCTGCTGGGAGAAACTGAAATTTTATGCAGTGAATTCTCCCAGTGCATCTGGGAAGTCCCAAGCGCTGATGTTACGGATAGAAACAAAAATAAAGTTCGCAAACTTTAACAGTGGCCCAATAATTGCTGTTTTCAAACTTTGGTTCTATCAATAGCGGTGGAACACAATGCTAAGCTTGAAACCATGGTGTTTTTCTCACCGCACTAACACGACGCCAGTACATTAAGTAAACTGCACTTATCCGAAGCAATTCCAATTTGCTCGGTGGCCGCAGCCCCTAAAAACCCCGAATGCCAAAAAGACTTCGAAAAACCCTCCGAAACCCCGGAGTAATAACAAAACCCGCAAAAAATTAAATTTTTTATTGCATCGTGCACCATGTTTTCCACTTCCACAGCCGAATCAAAAATATAAGTATTACGGTTACAATTGATTTTTCGCATGTAATAATGCGAATAATTGCATTTGCATATTTTTGGCAGCAAAACCTCATTTTGCCTTCTCAGGCTGTGTGATCGCAGCACGCGGCCTTTGGTAATTGAGTTGCACCGTTTCATGGGAAACTATTGCTTGCAAAGTGGTGAGAAATGGGTTGCACCTATACCAGGGGAAACCATTGTCCGCAAACCACTACAGCCACTGTACCAAATTGCGAACAGTGGAACGGCCACAACCCGGCGTGGAGTTGGGCGTCACGACTATGACATTTACTAGTAAGGAAAATTTAACAATCTGTAGGCTAGCTCGTAGTTCTAATGTCTTATACACATTTAACAACACAGGCTGAGATGCAGCACAACATGTAAGCGCAAACCCGAGGAGATCTTTATTATTGAGCGGAGCTACAAATGGCATTCGGAAAATTCAGTTAAACGATGCAGGAGTTCTTTTATTTAACCAGATGGGCAGACGCCACCATATGTGTGTGAGATAATTCTTATCAATACATATTGCCAGCGTACCTTTAATTGTCGTACAAATGCTTTCAGCATTTTATCTTCAAAATTAATTGTAATGCAATACTAAACTTTGTATGCGCCCAGGAATAATCCTCTTTTGTCATTCCCGAAAAATCGGTAATCGAACATTTTTGGCGATCCATCTTCAAACAGTTTAAAAACATTTGCGTCGCCATTTTAAAACCGTATAAATAATGAAAAAATAATAAATTTGTTTTGTTAAAAATTGTATTTGCTTTCGCGATGTCGAATCTAATTGTTAGCGAACTAATTTGTGAAATTGTATAGCAGAGGTTCGCGAACATATCTGCTAACATCTTTGCGAGCAAGCAAATGTGTTTTGTAACGTGTAACTGGCTAGGTCGATGTATTTCAAGAATTTTGACTAGCGCAAAGATACATTTTTGAGTTATTGAACCATTCGGCTGCGGCTATATAGATGAGTATTTAGTTCGACTACAAAATGGAATTTTGCAACACGAAATCGAAATTTGACTGAATATCGTTCGTGAAAAATAGATGGAAAGACCGCAGTTTGTTTCATAACAACGGATTGCGGTGCCCGATCGCTTTTTGCAAAACAGGATTGTGGCTGGGCATATTTAAGTCTACTGGCGCATAATTCTGTTTAAAACCATTTCGCATACAGATAACATTTTTAGTGTGGATAAATTTTGAAGATAGTTGAACATGGGGGGCTTCGAACGAGTGGTGGGTTGCTATGATGGAAAATGTCACGAGCATGAGAAGACTGGGAAGGGAGGGGGTCCGCTTAACTGTGTTGTGTATGTATGTATGTAATACTATTTCACTCATGGCTTTTCCAAAGTAGGGTGGTCGCAAGACCGGGTTGTCACTCACAGGGGCAATTCCAAATTTCAAGAAGACTTCGATACAAGTGATTTTGAACTGCTTTCACGCTCGCTTGCCATTTCGCTTTTCACGGTATTTTGGAGGAGCGCTCATGTATTGCATATATGTAGTACTTTTTCTGTCTATATGTAATTAAAGGATTTTCTTTGATGTTTTGCACCACCAGATATCTAAAATTCAAAGAACTATTACTTAAAATTACAAATATAATTCGTATTGAAATATTTGTTTGAAATTTCCAGGAATGTTTTGCAGTTAAAGGAATGGTGGTGTAACAACCAAACAAAATTTCATGGGAAGTATTTTGAGTGTAGTATCTCGGCTCACCACCTAGGTTTTGGATTGTGAGTGTTGTATGTAATTTAGAGAAACGTTATTCACTTATACTTTTAGTACTAGAAACTCAGGTTGACTCAACAATGTAACTAGTATAGATGGGCAGGGATATGGTCTGCGATGTCCCTATAATAACACGCTGACTTCAAGGAGACGTTGACATGTTTACCGCGTGGTCCTTAGAGATCTCGTGTAGTTTTTTTGTGAAATGTTAAGCATACCGCTTGTAGGCCGATGTATCTATTGGTGGCTCCTTACTTTTCTTACGTACAAAATCCTACCTCCTTATATCGTCGAACTGGTGGACAATGTCCTGATATAGGATCATATCCGTATATCCTTGCATATCGCCAGTAACTAGTGACAATAGTAATTACATAGAGGAAGGATTGATGTTCCTAATGACCCAATAACACACAACTTATTCAGATGGCAGTTAACCGTCTTTATATTTCCCACCACTGGCTTTGAGTTTGGACACATACTACAACGCTCCTGTACGCGGAAAGTATGACTGCGATGACTAATTGTGGTTTACTTAGGTGCAGCTCCGACTCCCTGGTTGAATTTCCCATTCTGGGTTCTGAGTACGATTCTATAAAAATATATATACTTTCCACATAGGGTTTTTAGTACATATGATCCCTTTATCTGTGGATATGGATCTGTCGAGACTTGTTCCTTTCTGTGTGCATTTCTATCATTTGGTGGTGCTAGTTTAGCATTTGTTTTTAGGAAAACAACTTGAAGATGGCCGCACACTTAGTGACTACAACATTCAAAAAGAATCTACGCTTCATCTTGTTTTACGTCTTCGCGGTGGCCATTGAATTGCAGTCTGCACTGCAGCTTAATTTAATAGGGATGTTCTCTTATGTATACTTATTTTAGCTTTCATGTTTGCACATGCTGATCCAGCCAGCCAGAAATATATAGTTTTAAACTCCAAAATATTTTATTATGCAACGTATTCGCTGCGACTATATTAGGTCACAGATTTTTGTCCGTGAATAAATGGATGGGCTAGCTGTGTCAATAATAGTGCAGTAATAGGACTTACATTGCAGTTTTTACAGTGTTCGTACTATGGCTATGGTTCTCTGTAAACTACTGCAAGTTCGAACGATACTGATGTAATCCGTCAAGGAACTGTTACTAGATGTATAAACTGGGTGTTTTTAACCCTGACAGTCATTATGAACAAACGGAGGTCAGCTGAAAACTGCAGAACACGAAAAAGGATTCGCAACACGTGGAGATCGTTTAATCGATTTACGTGAACATATATTCACTCCTTGCTTATAGTGGGCGCTACTCTTAGTGTTTTTTGGAAAACGGATTTAAAGGTTAGCCTTGGGGGGGCTATTTTTTGTGGCTACTTATGCTGCTTTACTTGGCGGGTTATATCTGTAACCAATATATATCAGTTTTGGTTTTCATTTACAATACATAAAAATTATAACGTTCATTTCTTATTTGGAGTTGGTTTTGCAGTAAATTGCGCTAGTGTATTTACTTTGGGTTGTTTGACCCAACAGTACTCTTTCTCTTGCCCGGAATATGTTTAAACCAGATATCGTATGATGCGTAAGTAAACTTAAGCTGCGCCCCTTGTCATCTGTCAAAAGTAATTGCTATTCACTAAATATAAATTTCATCTTTGCATTGGAGAGTAGAAATTAGTGTGTTTTGTAATTGTTTCACTTCAACTCAACGGCGTCCATGGTTATAATAAGACGATGGTTCGGTGACTTGTGAACATCCAGTAGAGCTTATCGGGGAGGCAGAGCTCCGGGATTCCGTAGCGTGCTGATATTTCTTCCCGGGTCAACTGGCTCCCTATCGTGGCTGCACGGCGTAGGAAGACCCGCTTGTAGTTTAATTCAAAGCTCATAAGGGTAGCACTGGGTTTTTGGAGCGGCTCTGCTAACTTCTGTTGCGGCTGCCTCCAGATCTTTCTATATACTGCGCCTTGCCTTTTCGTTCTTGTTCTTTTCCAACAAACCCTGATCGCTAAACCTGTTTAGGCCTGTTTAGTCTTTTATTGAGTTTTTTTATGTAGCCTAGGGGATCGGATTGTCGTGTGGGAATTAGTGGTTTCGGTTTCCAGTGAAAGATGTATAAAACCGTATGGGGTGTAGTGCACAGTTTTTTCGAAGTCTGCACCCTCATCTCCATGAGATATTGCACTAGCAATCACATTAATTTTTTCGTTTCAGGACTGGGCTTCCCGGATAGCTGCTAAATCTCGGACGAATTAGGAGTTGCGCAGTTCCATTGACGAGCATTACACAACGCAGATTACAAACAATCGAGTCTACTGTAATTGATGGGCATGCGCACGGAGATCAGGCTTAGGGCACCTACTTCGCGTAGGCGATAAATCCAATTTTGAAAAATTCTGGCCACTGTTACCGGTCCATCCGAGTGTGCACCCGTTTCCTTAACACAACTATCGTAAATAGCAATATTTCATGCGTAACAATTTTAGGATCGACCGGATACCCGCCATTTCAGTTTTGTTTGATTTCTGGTGCTATGGGAAAAATCAGGACTGCACATAGCTGGTAGGTGGGGCTTGATTATTTCTGAACCTTGCAGTATCAACACATTCATGCAAATAACAAATTATACGGCAACAATATCCGAATCACCCTCCACTGGTACCCGGTCTTTCGCCAGGTTAAATTTTCTCTTTAAACCCCAATTTTAGATATTCAGAATTTCCTAAAAATCTCGGGCTGTTTAACATCTCTTAAATACTTTTGGACTCTTACTTAGTTTAAAATGGATTTTGTAGGAAGTCATTACAAAATGTGCAACTTGTGTGGATGGTTTAACCCATAGTTCTTTATGATATACAGCCCTTGAATTGGATTTTAGTTGGAATTTGAAAAATTCCCTTGAACATTATTGGGATGAATTTGTGGTAAGTTAATTAAGCAGGTTTATGAAGATTTCCCAAAATCTTAAGTTAGAATAATCACCCGCAACATTCGTGAAAGTAAAATTCCATAGAGGGTAGAGTGAGGGCTTTTGCCTCTATTTTCACGTCGTGTAATTCCGAAAATATATATTAGGGTTTGCTCTTTTGGCACGGTATACTTACAGTTACCCCACGAGCTCTGTATCGCTGTTGTCTTGCACTTTTTTTGCTACGTAAAATTTGTATGTTAATTCACTCTATCTACCTAAACGTCGTCCAAATATCTCTATTTTTGACTCATACCCTCAAGTCGCAGAATGCTGATGCTACGCTCTGTTGCATCGTGGCGATTACAATAATTCGATATCTTTGATTCGTCGAATTGGGGTCGCTCGCGCCACTCGATGTGTGGCCCCTTCCGTTGCCATGCTTCGGCGGCATTGAAAGCAACCGGCCAGTTCGGGATGTACACGTTGTGCCGCTGTCGATGGTTGGCCAGCACCTGCTTGAGATCGACCGTTCAGGGTGCTGCTTCCTGGTTGGTTGCAACCCAACGTGGTGTCGGTGGCGCGATGATAATAAACGCCTTTGGTGATATTCGTCGTGATAGGACGTCAAGATGTCGCGTTTTTCGTTTGAACGGTGTATTGGGGTTGGTCGCGTAAAGCTGCTGCAGAGGCGCTTGTCGGTAAATGTACCCGGCTAGCAAAATAACGCACTTGATCTATGGAGTCAGGGTGGCATTGGCGAGTTCGATTAGTCCGTTTGGCTTGGGCAATTACTAGCCATTTGTTGTCGGCCCCTATCTTCAGGAGGGGTAATGCTACAGCGTCACTCAGACCGAGTACTTGTGGACAACGGGCATGTCCCGTGATGAGGTACTCGCGTACTTCTTCCAACAGGGGTCCCGTAATACTGTAACACCGTCCCAGCGCTTCACCTCGTTGCAATTACTGATTGGAGCGTCCAACGTCCCCAAAAGCATCTGTTTTTGCCTCGAGAAGCGCTGGTCGTCGATGAGCGGCAGGTTGCGAACGTACTTGCGTATGGTAAATTTGTGGAGCAATATCGGTCGTATGGTGTGCTCCAGCAATGGTTTCAGGCGGCCTTTGGTGATAGTCGATTAGTACCCTCGCTCATGTTTTAAGTTGTAATGGCATTCCGGTAATTAGCAGCTTCATTCAGTTCTAGGAAGGACAATTGCACATGGTAATGCTGTTCTACCGTTGCTGCCATGATGCCGTCGTTGTTAAACGAAGCTGGAGCCTCATGCATGTTTGATAGCTCTGGTCTGTCGGCGCCGTAGAAAAGAAACTCAATGTACGGCTCGGTCAAATCGACGTGAGACGTCGGATATAGAGCAAACGGTCCGACCGCTGATTGTCGTCCGCCGGATTCATTTGGAGGTTGATTGCTGTTGCGTCGTTGGTTGACGCCGTCCATCTACATAAATGTATTTAACAAGTTTAAGCTCTCATGAATATATACGATAATCGCACTACCGTGTTTCCACTTGCTTTTATTGTGCTCAGCTACTACGACAGTGCTACATTTACCTACCAACCTACGGACAAGGTATTCTATCCTCAGGCTGTCATAGGAGAGGGACCAAATGTGCTTCACTTAAATGTAAGGACTTTTGAATTTTCGGTTGGGTCTTTTTTGACAATCGTAATTTGTTAAATACTTCACTGATCTGCGCCATTTTTGAAGTGAGCCTAGCCCCATGGTTTGTCTACTAGTCGGCTAGATTATGCGGTCGTAGGTTGTGGCAGTATTGCACAATGCGCCTTCATACCTTGGAAATCCCAAACTGACGAACATTAGGCGGGGGGCCGCAAAGTGCGTCATACGATTTTAGGGTGCGTCAGTGATTTTCGTATAGCATTGCATGATAATCAGTCATGGAAAAGGGCCCTGAACATATCTGAATGAAGCAAGCATTAACTAAGCTGCTTTCTTGGCGGCAACTTACCAGCATTGGCAGTATATTATCCTCTGTGATCAAGCAATTGGCCAAATTCAAGTTGCGTGGCGTGACGTCATAAGCTGGTATGCCGTTCTATATATGCCTAAGTTAAGCTTTGTATATGGCTTAGCTTAGTTGGCTGGTATGCCTAAGCTTCGACCTTTGTACGGCTTCCTTCATAATAACCGTAGGGGTAGCGGGAGGGCCCCGGGGGGCGTCCCCGAGGGCATTTCCTTCCTTTACTTTTCTTTTTAAATAAAGTCCCCTACCCTGGTTCGGTTTGGACCCCGGTCAGGAAACCCAGACGTAAGTTAGGTCAGAAAGTAGTTTGGCTAGTAAGTAAGATAGAAAAAGAAGTAACTCAAATTTGGTTTGAGGTTCGGATGTAGTATCGCAGAATCGGCGATCGGGAAGTGGTTTTTTTTTTTTTTATCTAAGCTTTATCTAATTTTTACTTCGGTTGTGCTTGGTTAACCGATTGGCTTGGAGGGAAATGGAAATTGGATTTTAAGATAAAATTATCTGATTTGGTTGAAACCTTAAAAGTTCCTTTAAAGCCCACAATGAACACAAACTTCCAGTTATGTCTTCAAATCGCTATTCCATCCTAATATAGCCATGTTTGCTATTTTCCCGTTTTGGGGTTTAACAGGATATATAAGAAGGAGAAAATATCTAAATTTAGGTCAAAATACGGGAAAACGTCATGCGACGGGCGATCGGATACCGGTGGAGCGTGACCGGAGTATTATGCTGTGTACCATTAATTGTTGTTATAAAAATAAAATATGTCATAATATGTCATGGATAATGTATTGTATCGTCACGCTCCACCCGCCCGAGGTGCACGGGGTGATTTTGGCACTACAACTGAATAATCCTGCTACTTAGTATGGTATCCGGTCGGCCCCAAATAAATTGGATGATAACACAAAATGTATTGTTGTAATATGCTATATATATATATGTTGTGGAAAGCGGTGGCGCACTCGGATGGACCGGGGACGAGGGGCGAGATTTCGACAATCATCTTTCGGTTCCAATTGACTCGGTGCCCCAAGGCCGATCCCGGTGCGCCCATAGTAACGGTACTATATTAATGTTATTGCTAATCTGTGTCATTTTATAAAGAAGGCATTCTGTGTTGCATGTCCGGACAGGTCGGGGTGTTACGTGGAATTTTAACCCAAAATTTAAATGGGGGAGTTTTTATAGTAATTCAGACTTTTAGGACCTGTTCTGGCATGCAGCCGTGGAATTGACAAATCAGGAAGTGAGGCGAGAAATCAAAACTCACAGGAAAGGAAGGCAACGAAATTTATCCACAATGTCATTTTCATAGGGACTACTTAAAAGCGAAAATTTCCTTAATCTTAGGCAGCCACGGCCCATCGGGCCTTGTTCATTGTTATAAGGGACCTATTAGGCTTATGAATTGCGGGTCCGGGTTAAATTTTTCCTTACCGGTAAGTACTCAGGGACCCCCAACTAAGCGTTTAAACACCCAATTTTCAGAGTCCCCGATCTCAACCAAAATAACCAAAACTCCCCGATTTTTCAAGCTCAATACCTCCACAGGGTCTTACCCTAACAGTTTCATCGAAAACCGGGGCCACTTCACTTAACTGGTCCGAGCAGGACCTCGATAACCCTCCCGGGACACCAAAAATTTCTATTTTTAGCTCTCAAAACGGCCTCTAACGGGCCACCTATTGGGAGCTAGGCTAAATTTAATTTTTATCAGTAGGCGACCAGCCAGAGCGTGAACCTGGTCCCGCCCCCGGCCGCCTACTGTTTCCGTTCGCTCGCAACTGTCGAAAACGCGTTCAAATCTTAATGCATTTCCAGCGCCCTGAGCGCTCGTATATTTTTCTGTTTTGGAAACCTCGCGCCTACTAGCGCGAAGTTTAGGTTGTTTTTCTGGCAGCTGTTGTTACTGCCCAAAGGGCATTTGGCCACTGCCCTTGTGTCCATTGCAGTGCAGCCGGTTGCTCGTTGTTCATTTAACTGTTCGTGTAGGCGCACATGTGTGTGTTGTTTTTATATACTGCTGTTATATTTTTATATTTGTTTTATTTTGTTTTTAATTTTAAATTTGAGCGCTTTCTAAGAATTTAAAAGTTTGAAAGCGCAGCATTCAAGGGGGGTAGAAAAAAGGAGGGGGTAGAACCAGGGTATAAAAGGAGAAGGCCCGACGCAGCGTCGGGACCAGTCGAGAGAGGCGCGCAGACCAGTGGCGGTCTTTTTGTTTGTTTTGTATGGCGGTTGTCGCCTTTGTTTTAATGCTTTCGATTTTCAGCTTGTTTTTCGTTTCTTTTGGTTTTCTTTTCCAAGGGTGTCTCCTACTGTGTAGAACAGGACGGAGTTCCCCCTGGCGAGTTTCTGCTAGCTTTCAAAATTGACTAGCAAGGGCTGCCCTTGCGGGTGCTGGCGCGTCCGACGGATGCCCCGCGCACCCGTAAGTGCAGCCCCAACCGGTTGAAAAGATTTGCACGCAAAATTGTTCGCAAAATTCCAAAATCTCGACTGGTTCCCCGCTCGCCGGGTCGCCATTTTTGTTTTAGACCCGGGGGGCGAAAAGATTTATAAATTTTTGTGATGTGAACGGGGGGGGAATAAGGAAACACACGGGGAAGGGGGAAGGTGAATTTAGGACACGGGAGGGGTAAGGTGTTTGAATTAAGGTGTTTTAATAGGAAACTAGTAGCGTGTTGACCTGGAGGCAGCCGCTAAGGCAGGGATAAGGATTGAGCATAAGCATGAAGAATAGCGCTAGGCTCCCCGCCAAAATTTCGAGCATTTGATCCCTGAGCGTTTCAGTTAATCGGTCCCCGTCAAGTCGTTTCAAAACCCAGTCTTCCAGGCCGTTTTAGACACGGTAGAAGACTGTAATAATTTTCATTGATCAGTTTAGGATTCCGCCACAAATTGGCATCAAAAACGTTATGATTTTCAATCGATTTTACAGAGGACGGTGGAGCTTCTTTTGACTCATGCTCCATCCGCACCCTTTCTCGAAGTCGTAGCTTGAGTTGAGCCTAAGTATAGGAAAGTACAAGAATGACTCCAGGTCACACGCCTTAAAGACCCAATATTGGGGAAGAAAGAGAGAGAGAGAGAGAGAGGTCCGCCCAGGACGGACGCAGTCATTTGCACGCGTGGAGCAGTTTAAAAACGGAACCCCTGACGCTAGCCCCCCGAAATTCGAGCTGCTACTCTGAGATTCAGGCCGCTCCGAATAAAAATGTCAGTTAACTAACCCCAAAATTTAAGACGGGTCTCAGGCCGTTTAGACACGGTAGAGCACTCCGTCATGCAATTTTAACAATGTAACAACTAGCGATGGGTCGATGCGGTCGCTCCATAGGGAGTGACGTATCAGGACCCTTCGTGCGTTGTCTTTCCCACCTCTCACGATTTTGCAAACTTACTATTCTAACTATGCAGGGGTATCCGAAGTGTTTTTAAAGCTTAAATCACAACCAGTCCTTTTGGTACTCAAACTGAGCAATTCGTTGAGGGTGCGGCCGCACGTGCCCTGTCCATGCTTGCAAATGACTGCGGGCCTTCGGCTAAATTAAAGGCGCTCGGAGAGGAGCATGACCAAAACAGGAAACGAGACGGAGTCAGCTGCCACGTATAGGCAGTCAAATTTTAAGGCAATTCTTGTGCTCGCACCCGTTAGTTGAGCGACGGCCCTGAGAAGAGACTACAAAGTGATTGTTTCCCCAAGTTTTTCTGTGAAAGAAATTTATAGGCGCGGGCCCATAAACCGTTTAGACACGGTGGGTTTCGATACAGCGCCATCTTTTCATGTCAAAAACAGCTAAAGGCTTTACAAGGCAAGCAAAATTCGGGAGACGCGGCAGCGCCTCCCTCTTTTGACCACGACCCGTATTTTAAGCTGACCCTGGCGCACGCAGAGTTGGTGACAAACTTTCATTGCAAGTAACCAGCAGCTGACGTCCGGCCTCATGACATAGTGAGAGATGGAGTACAAAGTGAAAGAGGTTAATGGCAGGAGAGTGTCCAATGCCCAGAGTTTTCACAGGCGAAGTCAACAACGGTCGGCCAGGAAAGTTTGTCCTTATGTCCTGTCAGGCGGGTAAGACGGTCCACAGGTATAAAATGTGGGGCGAGCAGAATCGATTTTTACGTGGGGTCTGATCAGGATTCACATCACCCGTTTATATATGTATATACACTGGGTGCCCTGCGAGGCACCCCTGTAATTTGTTGTATATAATTGTGTTGACTATATGTGAAGTGATTTGTAATCATGAATAAAGTGTTAGAGTGTGAAGTTCTCAATCGGCGATATATTTGCGTAATGATTATGTCAAGGCTCCAAGTTATAACATCGAAAGTGAACCTAAGGTTAAATTGTAATCCATACTTGTAAAACTTCTAGGGTTTGTTTGAGAAAATTTCGCTACGTAAGGAACGCGAGCGGCAAATGGTAAATCCAACTTAGGTCTGTCTAGGTTTAGGCTTTTGGTAGTGTCCGGCTATGTTCAAATTTTCTCGCTAGACAGGGGCCCTGGAGTGGATCTCCAGGTGTCCCCTGAGCTACTAGTTTACAGAAGGCTCTTGTTGAACCCTCAAAATTTATTGTAGGATCTAGGCTCCTGCGTAACAGGCTACAACCAGAAGCGCGCCTCCATTTAGGGTTTAAGCAGAATTGAGGGAAAGGCGGGTCAGCCTTATTACCTATAGCTAGGCTTAGGGAATGACTCTCCCTCAGGGGGACCTCCATACCATTAGACACGTGTGCCAAAAAAGGGGGCCAGGCCGAAAAAACTGGGTAACCCTCCGGCAGCCTGCTAAGCTAAGCGGTTCCCTTAGGTCATCGCGTAGATCACCGGGGAGTCGTGGAAGCCGGGGTTGTCCGGGCACCACACGCCGAAAAATAGTGGTGCAGCTGGGATCCCTTAGGGCCAGAACTGGTCCTAGTACATAATTTAATTGGGGGCTACGCCGTGAGGCGTCCATAAATTTTCTGGCTAGGAGAGTTCCATATTATCTCGTTTCAAGATTACTCGACCTGGGACCTCTCGCACGCCATTAACTGGTATACCGTCTGGAGAAACTAAACCTTCTTAGTGGAGGCGAGCGAGTAGCAAGGGCTACGATTTTGCAACTAGAATATTTAGGAAGATAGGTCGAACCTAACCACTCTCACCCTGCGAGGTGAGATTGAGACTTTTGCTACTGTTTGAATGCGTTATTATTCCGAGTTGTGTAAATGCGTACCAGGATATTAGAGAGTCCAGGGTTGGTGACCCTGTGCCGCAGTGGAATACATCGAATGCATTGATTTGTGGAGACTCGCGTTTCTGGAGTATCCGCAACCATCGATAAAGGGCTCAGAGCCTCTGTTTCAGAGTCAGTAACGATAGAATATCATTGCTCGGATTTGCAACTATTTAATTCGCGGTTAACAGACAGTAACGCTGTCACGTATCTACAACCTCTAATACGACTTTGTCGGCCTTAACTCGACTTTGGGCAGCAATTTATTTCACCGACGGCCGTGCTTGTCGCATAATAGCCGCACATCACGTAGTACCCGACGTCAAATTGCCGGATACGCGAACTATTTACTGCCGGGCACTCCGAATTGACAGTGACATCGTCGACCGTTATATTAGTGGACAATCGTCCCTCGCATTGTTGCTCAGGACAATTGCCGATTTTGGGCTAGCCGGACAGCGACGTCGTCAGTACTTCACAGCTACTGATTTGATCAAACAACGGCTTTGACTATTACGCCTTCGCGAGTCGAACCAAATCGTGCGCGAAAGCGAAGCGAAAAGTTTACACAATCAGTCACATACTTAAGGAATAGGCACACGAGTGTAATAGTAAAGCTGAAGCGTGCCGTACAGTAGCAACTCTGCTATTAAAGTAAACACTTATATACGTCGCTATATATATTTACCATCCGTGCCCTTGCCAGGCTTGGAACACGGACGCCCCACAACTTAAAACAAATAAGGGCTATAAATAAAGTCGGAATCAAAAATGTCTGTACCAGCGAGCGCAAATAGAACGCCGACTAGCGGCACGCCAGGAATAAATAACATAGGAAGTGGCACAGCCACTACGGCTGGTAGTACAAATGGACCAGGTCCCACCGTCAACGGGGACCCATTAGTAGCAATCCTACAGCAGCTAACGCAAAGGGCAACCACTGTGACGCCTATAATACAAGTAGGGGACATTCCGCCGTTTTCAGGAGCTGACGGACAAGACTTTGAGGCATGGTTAGCCACCTATGACAATCTAACGGACGCAAATGGATGGACGCTAGATCAGAAACTCATTTGCTTCCCGACTGTATTAAAAGGTGAGGCCCTTAAAATTTACGAAAGTTTTCCGGACTGCCAGAAACAAACATATGAAGCCCTCTGCTACAACATGGGCTTCATGTACTCTTCCTCGCAGCGAGACGAAGACGCACTAATCACGTTACGCATGCGTATACAAGGGGAACGGGAATCAGTCGCTATGTACGGACTTGACCTTCAAAACTTAGTGGACAAAGCGTTCCCGGAGGTCGAAGGCGAACAACGTGACGCGTTGCTACAAAAATTCCTGCGACAAGGACTGAGAAAAGAATTGAAGTCTTGCGTAATCGGGAAGACTTACCCGTCCTTCAAACACATGATGGACAAGCTCAAGTATAAAGAGGACGCCATTATAGCGTCCCAAAAAGAAGTTATTGGGGTACCGGTTCGCAAAAGCAGCCGGTCCAAGACAGTAAACTGCATATCACAGGGTGCTGAAAACACGCAACTAGTGGATCAGATCCGTGAAGCATTAGATGAAAATAAGCGCACCACAGCCGGCAGCGATGCCACTATTGCACGGCTTATCGATCTGCTAGATAAGCGCACTGAACAACACCAACTAAATGCAATGATGCAGAATAACGGAGCACCGCAGATAGGCGCAAGCGCAGTACCAACACCGGCACCAGTCGGAAACCAGTGTTTTCGATGCGGCTATCTAGGGCATTTCGCTAGGGAATGTCCGTACTTCCGAATGGACATATACGATCCATTGCAAAACGAGTATACACGTTTAGCCACGCGAGCAGCGCCTAACTACACGTACGGTGCACCGCCACCGCCCGCTATCGAATATGCTAGGCCGCCACCGCAGTACAATAATCGTCCTCGCTATCGAGTAGTTGAACCTAGAGGTGGAGCACGCTACTCGCGACGTGATGATTGGAATAATACAGCTAATCAGCGGGGATACACTGGTTATGGGCAGCAAGGATACTATCGCCCAGAGCCTGCAACCTACAACACGTATGGAAATGGCGGTCAGACCGAATATTACAACAGATCTCGCGGACGTAGCGCTAATGGGTACAACCAGCGAAATAATGGATATAACCCAACATACGAGCGACGCTATGCTGCACCACCCCAACCATTGTCGGCAGAAGCCGCTCCGTTTCGGCCGCGCACACCTAGTAATGGCTGGAATACTACAAATCAATTAGGAGCAGTGCCTCGCAATAGACCCGCACAAGCACCAATAAATAACAACGAGCAAGTTAACCGCCGCAATGCAGGCGTAATGTCAGTGACCAAAGCCGTAGATCCTGAGCTAGCACACCGCCTAGACGTCATGCGACACGAAATGTCTACGCTAGAGGAACGTGCAGGAGCTGGGCTAGGCACCCGTTCGGCACAAATTAACTTGATGGTCACTGAAGACGAAGCAATGCATGAACACGATGACACAAATTTTGAAACTGAGCCAGAATACCTGGACGACGTTGAAGCAGAGCTAGGCTTGTATCAAGTCAACTCACTGCAAACGCATAGGGACACACCGCGCAAATTGTCGCAAGCGACCGGGTCGCGGAGTGGCAACGCATCAAATCAACCACAAGAAGATGAAACACTTGTGCACGGAGAATACAGATACGGTAAAACACAAAGTAACACTGAACCTATACGGCGCTCGGCTTTATTGTTTCCAACCCCTGGCGCGCAGGGTGTGACCCGAGACTCTGTGAATATTGGTTGGCCAACCAGCTTATTTGTATATCCCGATCGGAAGTCAGCGCGAGGAGAGGAAGAATACCGAGATACCGAGCAGAGGAGTGAGAGGGGAGGAGGAACCGAGAACCTAATGGAACCAAAGGAACCTAATGATCCTGATGTGCCGAGTGAGAAATATGGGAGGTGGCCGTTCGGACTTCGGGGGCCGATTAATAGGGCATCCGTGTCAAGCAATGACCCAAACGCTGGCACGTGTAACCCATCTCAGGCGGCTGCACATCGGATGGAACCTAAGAACCTAGTGGATGGAGAACCTAATGGAATGGAACCTAGAGAGACGCCGTTCGGACTTCGGGGGCCGATTAATAGGGGTCGCGTGTTTGGCAATGGCTCTAGCGCCGGCACGGTACAACCTGGGGAAGCGACTTTCAATAGGCTTATTCAAAATTACGTATGTGAAGCGGAACCAGAAGAACCTGCGGATGGAATTGTGAACCTAGCGGAACCTAATTGTGGACCTAAGAACCTAGCGGATACCGAGAACCTAATGGAACCTAGCGGATGGAATGGATTACCGAGGAACCGAGAACCTAAGGGACTAAATGAACTTAACCTAGCGGATGCATCCAACTTAACTAAACTGACTTCCACCAATTTAGGGCGGCCGTGTGAGGCCCCTGTAGCGTTTCAACCGACCGGGGAAGACCGCTCGTGGACACTGGTCAGGTGCGATGGAGACCTTCGGAACACGGGTCAGTCCGATTGTCCTAGCTCCGTTCAAAATTCGAGAGCGTATGTGTACCCTAGATCTTTAGAGGCCGGGGAAGACCGTAGAGGACACTGGCCAGGAGAAGGGAGGCGTCGAGCAATGAGCCGCTGCGATAGCCCGAGCTCCGTTCAAAATTATAATTCATGTGTAGGACCAAGCTCGAATCGGGTTCGGTCCCTAAGTGTAAGAGCCGTAGGATCCGACCAGGTCGGAAGCCGCGGTGATTGTTTGTCGTTGTATAGTAGCTCCAACCGGCCGGTGAGAATGTGTGCGGCCGACTGCGACCGGGTCGGAGCCGGTATGTTTGAATCGTGTGTAGAACCGGGAGAAGAAACTGTGCAACATGTGAGCGAAACGGGTTTAGGGTTACATGGAGACATCGCCGAGCCGAGTGCCGACAATATCACAAGCATAGGGAATCATGACAATCGAGCTAACGTTTATGAAACCCGGGAACTTAGTGAGATAGAAGTGGAACCTAGTAACCTAGAGGAGAATAATGTAGCCGAGGAGGAACCAATTGTAACCAGTAAAAGCTCGAAAGTTGTGATGATAACGCCCATAGTAAATGACCGGACAGAGAAGGTAAACATAATGGCAACTCAGCAACCGGAAAACAGAACGGAGATTGTTACATGTCAGATAAGCACAGAAGCAGCCTACGAATTAGGAATTAACCCAATCGGATTGCCGGATGACTTAACGAAAGTAATCGAACAAGCACTACAATCACCTAAATCATTGGGAAACGTACAAACTCTTGGCCGAACAGGCATAGGCCTTGCGATTAATCACACCGACACACATTTGGAGGAACATAAGTACACGTTGGATCAGAGGAGCACACAAATATACGGGCAACACATATTAGATATTATTTTGAGGAAATTATACGCATTAGAGAACGACAGCGAATTAGTAGAACCGCTGATTTTACAAGGATTACCAGATGAGGAGCGAATAACACTGCTGGGATCGGATTCAGAATTCGTGCCCACAGTTAAACCGGAATGTCACGGCAAGTTTCCCCATTACATCCTCGCACTGCCTAAGCTACGTTTCGGGGAAGACCGGATGCCAGTGAGAACACTATTCTATCGTAGGGTCATAGCTGTGTCGGAGCGGATATGCCATGCCCACCAGTTGCTCAGGGCCCGAGTGGCTGGAACGGCCCGAATCGACCGACGGCGGGACGCTGCCGTTTTGTCAGGGCTGTTGGGGTTCGCATCTCCGTTCCTACACACTATGCCGGGGATACACGTTAGCAGTAGCATGTTGAAACATCTAGAGGGACTTTTGGAGATCGTTGCCAGAGTTATCAACGCAATGAGCATTACACAGGCAATCACGGAAGTGTATCGGTCTCAACTCCCCATCCTCCAAACATGCATAATGTGCGAGGAGCGACACAATACAAACTTCATGCCTAGGGAAGAGTGTGCATTTATTACCTATCATGGCGAATGGGACTACACCGGGAACCTGTCCGCAGATTACGGGACAATTCGAAGAGACGGGACAGTATCCATTCGCCCAAGCTGCACACAGGGATTACACACAGCCTATGAACTCATAGCGTATAGGGAAGCCAACTTGGAATTTTTGGAAACCATAGTAGGTGCACCATACTTGTTGGATCACCTAGTTACTGAGTTCGACGAAACCGGACCCAAGGTTCCGGTGCTGTCAATACATCATGTCGTATACGCTATAATGGCTAACGCGCTTTTCAGAGAAGCAAATAGCAAACCAAAGCGTGAGGAACTATTGTACCTACGACTATTGTGGTTACGTAAGCCCGCTCAAAATATCTGGCAGAGTGACCCGATGGACGATATAGACCAAGTCCCGAGCGCAGACCATGACGCTGACATAACATTCATTGACGAAGAGGAACTTGAAAGTGAGTTGAGTGCAGCACTCAGTGACGCTAGCGCGGACGAATTCGACATGCCCGCGATTGAATCACTCGACTCCGACGACCTCATCTCTGACTTAAGTTTCTCCGTGGACAATGAGACTGTCAGGCATGAACACGACACTACCGTTGATAAAAGTAACCAAGTATTACCGACCGGGTCGGTACGGTTTTCTTCCAACGGATTAGGACAGAGAGTAGAAGCTGCAGTCGGATTGCTAAACCAAGGAACCAAAATACTAGGATTACTAATAACTTTGTTAGTCCTCCACAATTTAGGGCAAACCCACGCTATTGCTACGCCATTTTCAGACCAAGTAGCACGCTTAGGAGCTATGGTAAATCAACAGGTGGGCACGCTGATCGAACCCCAAGGCTTAGTTATTACGGCTTCGCAATCAACCTTTTTACCAATAATCCTAAGGCTATCTTTAGATGGGCTACAACCTAGTAGGCAAGCAACCGGCATGGCGTGGTGTGTATACACCCCCAGGGGTAAACCATGTTTGGGGAATTGTTGCCCCAACCCAAATTGTACTACCATGCCAGATTTACAACAGAAAGTGCAAGAATTAGAAAGAGAATTAAGGAGCACCTATCAAGGTGTACTAGACACTAGTTACTACATGGCACTAATGCGCGAGTATTGCGAGGCGAATGCCCACCTTTGTGAGCAACCAAAAGTCCGAAAGAAACGTTTTCTCGCAGCGTTAGCAGGAGCCGCAGGTGTAGTAACAGGCTTTTTAGGGGTAGGTGTAGCGTTTACCAACGCGGTACATCTTAAGGATTTAAATAAACAGGTACTCGCGCTGTCTAAGGAAATGAGAAACACCTACAATGTCGCCTATGGCAACTCGCGAGCAATAATGAAACTAACGCACGCTAACGAGGAACTGTACTCGTTTCTACACCACGAAATGCAGGAGGTAGTTACCATGATTGATCAGGTACGGTGTCAAGAGCAACGCTACGTTACCGAGGTCCACCGCGAGTTAGTTAACCACATGTTTCGCACCAGCCTTAGGTCCTCGGTTGACGCCGTCATGGAAGCCATGATGAGCGGTCAACTGTCACCGAAAGTAGTGGACGCGTCCACGCTTAAGAACTTATTCCAAAAGAACTCGCAAATAGCGCAGACCATTCTGATACGTGAACCAGCGCTGGCTTATCAATTCGGGCAAATTTACCCAGTGCATATCGACTTGGGGTCATTCAAATTTGCATTCATACTGCGAGTTCCTTTAGTTACGTCGGATGATGTCCGACCCTACTTTCGAATTTACAACGTTGGCTGGAACGTCCCTGAGCGCAGCGCCCACATGAAATTACCATTGCCTGACTATGCCACGCGGATTGAACGAGCGCGGTACGAAGTACTTAAACTACACGCATGCAACACGCGACCAGGTATTGCATTCTGCGAAATACACGCATTGGCAACGGACCATACATCGCGTTGTTTGGACTGGATCATCATGGGCGAGGACGCTCCTGATGAAGCTCGTCAACTCTGCAAGAACAGTGCATTGGTCGGGCCAATGGTAAATCACACCGATGTCTACACCACGGCACAAGGAGTCTTAATGCGAACTACTGAACGCAAAGCTGTCGTCTCCAAGAAGAAACATCTTAGTCACGTTACCCGAGGAGAGACAATTGACATCGCTGAGAACGGGGTTTTGTGGCTGTCGCATAGTAACTATACCCAGCTCGTGGTCGGACCACTTATGCTGGCTAGCACACTCGACGCACAGGAAGTCACGGTTCACATTGGACCTAACATCACCGTCCACGACTTTCCAGAAATACCGCTCAAGCCGATTGCTTGGAGCTCATTAGAACACGCCAAAGCAACGAATTTGCAAGTGCAGCAAATCGCGGACGAGCAACTGAAAAAGGTCATCGACTTCCCATACATCACTACTACTGGAGTAGCACCCTACCTATGGATGCTCATTGTGCTAGCAATTACCGGAGTAGGGGCAGTAATATACTTTAGGAATAAAGCCGGATTCTGCCCCAAATGCATTAAGGGACGTCTACAACGCTGGTGGCAACAACGACCATGCGCTCGGGAGGGACTAACTCGACCCGAATTGCATGTTAAAACGGACAATGAATATAGCACCACGAACACGCCTCGACCAACCGTTTCAGCCCCAGCTGCCTCCACCGAGCACCTCGAATTACGGACAATGAGCCCTCGCCGCTCGGCTCGATTAAATGCTACCACCGAGGACGAAAGCGTTGTCCTGGTGGAACCAACTGAATTATTCGCTGTATCTGAAAAATCTCAACGTAGAGGACATCGCACAGTAGCTTACCACCGGCAAGTCAACGCAATACATCACATGGACGCACCCTTACTCATCAATGCTTTTGTATACCGCACACCCGTACTTACACTAATAGATACAGGCGCCGACGTTTCTATAGTATCACAATATCTGGTTAGTAAGTTAGGCCTCCAACCGCAGCCCGACGATTCTACTAGGATAGTATCCGCCACAAAACAGGAATTAGCACTAGACGGCAGTATCAGTGTACCTTTGTCGATCGGGTCCATAAAGGTACAAACAGAGTTCTTTGTCACTAAAACTGCACCTTATCACTGCATCATAGGAACAAATTTCATGTCCCAATTGCCAAAGTGCATCATAAATTTTAAAGAGCGTTGCTTAGAAATAGCAGTAGATGAGGAAGAGGCTAAGATACCTTTTGCAGGATTAGAGCGGTATGACCCGCCATTAATCGCAGTAATGTGTAGAAAACTCACTACAATAGAACCAAACACGGAAACATTTATTAATGCGATACCCGAAATAGCTGAAACAGGAGTAGGACCGGCACTGTTCGTGCCTGCACCGGAAATGGTAGATATTGCAATGGCTCACGCATTAGTATTAAGGAGCCAAAGAACAATACCAATCGCGGTAATCAATTTCGGAAACACACCGGTTACTATTTATGCCGGACAAACCATAGGTCACATGGAGGTAATGATGAACCCCAACGTGCAATTCCTAAAAGACACAAACAAAAATTTGATTCGATATGAGGAACACAAACCGGCGAAGCAATTGAATAATATCACCACGCACCCTGAAAGAATTATTCAACACATCGAGGCAGGAAAAAGGTCGATCGACCATGAAAGAGCTCAAACAATCTTAAGTAAGATAGATTTCGATAAGACTTTATTGTCCCCATTTGAGTTAAAACAATTGAAAACTGCGATCGCTGAGAACGCAGACGTCTTCAGCACGCATGATTTTGATTTAGGACGCTACACAGAACATAGGCACCGCATAGAGACCGGAGATGCTAAGCCAATTAAGCAAGCGCCGTATCGTTTAGCCCACTCTTTACGCGAACCGCTTAGAGAGGAACTAAACAGTATGCTAGATGCGGGACTAATCTCACCATCGAGCTCGCCTTGGGGATCACCAATAGTGTATGTAACCAAGAGTGATGGCTCACTCCGGCTCTGTGTGGACTTTCGGAAGGTAAACACAGTAGCAGAACAGGATGCATATCCACTACCTAGAATAGATGATATTTTGGGATGCCTTAGGAATACTAAATTAATGTCTAGCTTGGATTTAAATAAGGGTTTCTGGCAACTAGAATTAGACCCAGAAACAAAAGATAAGACATCCTTCGTGACAGTTCATGGACAATACGAATACAACGTCCTGCCGTTCGGATTAAATTCGTCCCCAGGGGCCTTTCAACGTTGTATGTCCATGATTTTAAAGGGATTAGAGTGGGAAAAATGTTTGATTTATATAGATGACATACTAGTATTTTCACCAACGTTCGAAGCTCACTTAGCGGACCTAATTAAGGTTTTTGATCGTTTTCGCAGGGCAAATTTAAAACTAAAACCGTCAAAATGCCATTTTGGCCGAGGCAGTCTAAAGTATTTAGGACACATAATTAGCACGGAAGGCGTAAAACCAGATCCAGAAAAGGCCATAGCAATCGAAGAATTCAAACGTCCAGAGACGTTGAAGCAGCTTCAAAGTTTCATAGGATTAGTAGGGTATTACCACAAATTTATACCCAACTACTCAGATATATGCGAACCCTTGAACGAACTAAAGCGCAAGGACGCAGTATTTAAGTGGACTCCTAAGTGCGAGGACGCATTTAAGAAGCTAAAACAGGCACTATTAGATGAACCTGTGCTAGTGCACCCTGATTTCACACAGCCGTTTATTTTACAAACGGACGCTTCAGGATACGCAATGGGTGCAGTGCTCTCGCAGAAAACTAAGCAAGGCCTCAAACCCATTGCGTACGCAAGTAAAGCTTTACTAGATTATCAACGCCGCTACCCCGCAATCGAAGCCGAAGCTCTCGCGATCAGATGGGCCGCGCTACACTTTAAACATTATCTGGTAGGGCACAAATTTCATGTAGAAACTGACCATAAGCCACTTAAGGCCTTATTCGATAAACCGCCTCGCAACTCGCGTTTATCTCAGTGGCGCAGTGAACTTCTACTTGAATTCGGAGGATTTGAAATATTATATAGACCAGGTAAAGAGAACGGCAATGCCGACGCGTTGTCGCGGGATCCTAGATACGACCCATCCATCGGCGAGGAACCAGGAGATACATATGAAATATTAATGATGGGTCGGGGACGACCCACCGGTCCTCGCCCACCAACAACCTGCGCAGCATGGGACCAATCGCACCTGCCGTATCCCGTACGCACAGTAGCACCGCTCGCAACAGGCGCACCAACGCCTATAACGGGAAGCCCAGTAGCTCCCCCAGGCCAGCCAAACCCTGAAGCAATCCCATCACACTTAGTCCCCGACACGCAAATAACTACAGTACCCCCTGCAACGCTAACCCAACAAGCAGCCACGCTAAGCGCGATTCCAATCCGGATGGATCCAGGAGAAACTCCAGTGATGGCGGTACGCACTACAACTATCTCGGGTTCTGGAGTCGGACCTCAGGCTCGAGGATCTAAAAGGCCACACCGGCCTGAATCAGAAACTGTAGGACTAAGGGCAACCACACTACCAACTGAACAAGAATTTGATAGGCTCATGAAATTAATGATGCACTATGAAACTGAAATATTACCAACCGTCAGGATCGAGGACGCACAAGACACTCACGAAAACATATATTTACCATTCTTTTCAGACCTCCCCGATTTTAATCTAGTACGGCTCTTGCCGTACATCCAAAGGAACGACCCAGAACTGGGTCCGATTTGGTGGTATTTATATAATAAAACACGGCCCAGGGCCGAGCTAGGCGCACTAAGGATCGAAATGCGAGCTCATTATTTTGAATTAGCTCAGGATACTAAGATACTGTACATGCACCCGTTACAACCAGGAGACATAAATTATAAATTGTGCGTCCCAATTACATTGGTACAGCAAATACTCAAACATGAACACAACACTCTGTATGGAGGACATCCTGGCCGTGATCGGCTAATAGCAAAATTGAAACAATTTTATTACTGGAAAGGTATGTCAGAACACGCACAACAATGGATCAGGCGATGCACTCTGTGCCAATCCGCGAAGGACCCAATTTCTCGGATAACCACCGGATTGGGCAGGGTTCCGTTGGCAAATCAACCAATGTATCGTGTATTCGTAGACATACTTGATATTCAGGTCAGATCACAAGCAGGTAATCGCTACGTTATTGCATTTATAGATCAATTCACGAAATTCGCAATAGCAGTAGCAATAAGGCACCAGGATGCACATACCGCCGCTCACATATTTTTATACGAGGTAGTTAATAAGTACGGAGCTCCCAGGGAGCTATACTCTGATAGAGGAGGTGCCTTCACCGCACACATGTTTGAAAACCTGTGCCAGGAAATGCACATATTTCGGCACATGAGTCTAGCTTACCACCCCCAGGCAAATGGTGAGATCGAAAGATTTAATCGAACATTATTATATCTATTAAGGGTGAGTGTACCGCAAAATGATCATCACTCCTGGGATGTATCATTACCATTTTGTGTAATGGCTTATAATTCTTCGGTACACACAGCCACCAAATATCCACCATTTTTACTGATGCATGGATTTTATCCTAGGTTACCCGGAGAATACGACACGCATAGTGCAGCCACAGGCTACACTGGAGCTCACTCATATAGAGCCAACGCGCAGCGCTGGATGGCTTCTATTAGAGAACGCGCATATCAATCAATGAGAGCCGCCCAGGAAGTAAATAGGTTAAGGTATAATAGGCGAGCTCGCGAACCACGCTATCAAACAGGCGAATTAGTCTGGGTCTATAGGCATGACACCACGCCAGGAACATCTAGGAAACTTACACCTCGTTGGTGCGGACCATACGAAATATTAGGGATTACACCACCATGCCTGCGTGTAAGAATGCACTCAAATCCGGAAGGTATGGCGCATGTAGTACACCTTAATAGAACTAAACCGTGTTTTAGAGCTTTAGATCCAGTGCCTAATGTAGGAGATTGGCTAGGTCAGGTACACGCTTCAGTATTAGAAAGGGGTCTGAATGAACCCACCCAAAGAATTATTGCTGATAGGGATTTTGTAACAGAAATAGAACCCGTAGATGAGGTAGCAGTACGCACAGTACGAGCAGCAGTCAGTGATAGCTCGGACACTGAGAGTATAGAAATGGGTGACCCCAATGATCCCAACTTTTACCGCCGGACGTATGCAGAAATCGAGGCCGAACAAGCAGCAATGGAACACATTGAGTATCGGACGGACGACTACGAGCCGCAGAATCCAAGGACAGTCAGGAATCGGATTCCACTGACTGATCCAGATAGAGAAATAGAACCTTCTTGGCCACCAATATCGCAGGAACAGGTTACTAGCCAAGAAGCCTTTTCGTACATACCAGAACCTGGTAGCCGAGACACGCAGGTAGAATACGGACAACACACAGTGCCGGTAACGACGATGGAACGAATAGTAGCCACCAGCGAGGAGGTCCCATTCGGCGTTCCGACTGTAGGTGTTGGAATACTCGAAGGACAGCATTTTTACCCAACGGACATTACGCTGTCTACCACGCCACGAGGAGCTTCAGGTGGAATCGTCGTACCCGGACCATACACCTCAGGGGACCTACGCTACGCAATTATGCTCGCTGCTCAGGACCATCCATTATTTCAATCGCGACCCGCTGAACATATTATGGCATCACGACTACGCGTACCAATGGAGATGTCAACTCAAACTGTAGGGGACTATACAACAATACGTCCCTATAGCGCTCCGCCAGCAAGTGCCGGCGCACCTATGGCTCCTCACCAATACGTTTTTCGCGAGGCGCCCATGACTCAACCGCCTTTAGGATCGCCAGTATCCAGCTATTTGTCGGAAACTTCTGGAGAAGGTACCACGGTGGACGTAAGAGCAGCTGAAGCGGACGACGAACTAACTAGTCAAACATCGCAGGAACCATCTTCCACCGAGCGGCTCGGTCGGGCAGGACAAGAAACATCGAGTAGCGACTCTAGGACACAACCAGGGACCTCCGACTCATTTAGCGAATTCACACTTGCCGGATCAAGTAGTGAAGCACCAGCACCCCAGCAGGAAACCAGTCACCCAGTGACCTTGAGTACTCCTCCTCGCACACGAGCCCCGCCGCAAGAGCGCGGAAAGGGCCTTGTTGGACGAACCACTCAACGGAAACAGGTCACATCACCGCGAGGAAGTTCAACTATTCGGTTTGCTAGTGCTGAACAACCAGGGCCGTCTACAGTAACCATCACTGAACTAGTACATCCCACCACCGCTACTACTACTTCCACTGGCATAATACGCCTTAGCTCCACTCATGCAACAGCACCGACTAGACACCTTCTTCATCGCCAGGCTAGGGACCGGGTCTTTAGACCATATGGCGCAGCATCGGACGAGGAAGTAGGAGATGCCTTACGTAGGCCTAGACGAGTGACTTTCCAGGAACCAGCAGCGACTACTAGCGAAACGACTGGAACATCTACCAGACTGGCATCTACTACTCGCACGCAGTCCACCAGTGTCACCACCTCAATGACCAGTGCACCAATCCCGGCACCCCAACAATTTCGTAGGGGCGCACGCTCCCTAGGCGAAAGTCAACCATCAACCTCATTCCCACGCTATCCTTCTAGCCAGGAGCTACATCCCGCAGCTTGGCGACAACGGACACCCCGACCACCACCATACGAAGAATCTGACTCAGACGATCCAGACTTACGAGCAGACTAACTCAACCCATGCTAGTACGTACCTCTGACCATGCAAATAAACAATCGAAAAAGGGGGGGGTTAGAAAAAAGGGGTTTAGAAAACATTCACAAGTGGATCAACTTATCTTCACATTTAGACATATTCCCAATTATACATTATAGATGCATCGAGCTCACAGCACCAACAGCATCAATGCCCGTTTGATCCCAAAGGGCGTGCGGCACGTGCCAGCGGCGATCGATGGGCATAAATTCCCTCAGGTACCGCAATACCATTTGGACCGGGAAGGACGATGGGAATTCATCTCGCTCCACAGCAAACGATGGAGCCATCTCTCCAATGAATACTGTATGGAGGATCGTTTCGAGCACGACGGACGGCGCCTCCCTAGCGTCGCCGAACACTACCACCTCGGCGTCCTGGAGCTATTGCGGTACGAGGACGAGGCCAAGGAATTGGGCGAGGTCGACTGCACGTCAACCGAGTTGCAACTTCGCAGCATCGCCCTGCAGCGACAACTCCCGCACAGTGCTCGACGTTGGCACATGTCCTACCGAGCCCACCTGCTACGACCAATCCTGCTGGCAAAATTCAGCATCGCCGAATACGCTGAGGAGCTGGAGAAAACCGGCAGCCGGCAGCTCCTCGTCGACTCGTGGGATAATTTCTGGGGCACAGGCATACCCCCGGCCCAAATCGACAGCCATCGGACAATATGCCACAACGTCGCCGGCCGGTTGCTCGAAGAAATCCGGGCATTTAACCGTGATGGTTTCGTCCGATGGCCACGAACCATCATTGTCGGTGATGAACTGGCCCTGCCACTCGTTGAGGTGGCCAATGAACGTAATTGGCTCGTCATGGCCTACCCGGCAATGACGATGGTCGAGCTACTGAAGTGGGCCAACGCATTGCTCACACCACAAACGGACACTATCTTTATCTTAGGCGGCTATGACGACGTGTGGGTGGAACCGCGGAAGGCACTCTCGCCAGGTGCCTACTTCAAACGCGTCAAGCGGCACCTGGGAGTACTGGACCGGCGTGCCAGGGAAGATGCCGCCATTTACGTTGCGTCACCTCCCCCACACTGGGACGCCAACAACTATACGGGCGACACCTGGGGGAGGCAATTTCGCACGCGCAAAGCGGAACTCACACACAGCCACCAGTCTCTCCGCAGCGTGATCATGCCACGATGGCCAGCGCCGCTGATGGAACCCGAAGCCTGGGATGCGGTCGGACCGTTTAACCAGGGGGAAGACCGGCGGCGATGGGACAAACCGGTTGTGGCTCCAGCGGTTCACCACGAATTAGTCGCCTGGATAGAAGAAAATTTGAAAAGTGCAGACATTCTCCGGCGACTGACGGAGCGCTCATTGCCAAGAGAGGAGTACTGCAAATACCCAGACAGTGAATTGTAAAATATCTATATAGGAGGGGTACAGCCAGCGAATCGTTAGAACGGGTTAGAAGAGGGGGATGAACCAAAGAAAAGAAGCCAAAATTTAAAATCATCCGGAGATGATAGAAACCCAATTCACCCCACAAACCACACTCGGCCAAAGCAGGCATACTAGGCTAGGAATACATAGTTCCTGCAAGAGAAGCATACACCACGCGAAGCGCTGCGACAATCTGACAAACATACTTATTTAAATTCCCTTTATAGATGAGCACCAGCAACGTCGACGTGACACCAAACCGAAAATCCGGCGGGCGAGTACCAACGGTCGGACCGTACGCACCGCCGGAGATGGCCTTATTCAAACTGCCGACGATCCCAGTCTACCGAGTGGATCTGAATAAGCCATACGCTGCATTCCTGTCGCATGGCACGGACTGGCCAGAGCTGTCGAACATGCACGAAACGCCAGCTCCGTTCAGTAATGACGGTGTGCTTGCCAACTCCGTGGAGCGACACTATCACATCCAGGTGCTGGCACTCCTGGAACACCATGACGCTGCACGCGAGTTGATGGATACAACCGACTCGCCACTACAGATCAAATCGCGAGCTCGGGTGCTAAAAGACGAACTCATCGACTATGTCACCAGCGCCCGCCTTAAGCCGCTATTGGAGCACATCATGCGTCCAATATTGCTCAAGAAATTTGCCATCCCAGAGTACGCTCACGTTCTCCAACTTACTGAGGATCGGCAGTTGCTTGAGGCTTCAACGGACGCTTTTTGGGGTGTCGGACGCTCCAATCAGCAGCTGCAAAACAACGAGGCGCCCGGACGCTGCCATAATATTATGGGACGCCTGCTCGAGGAGGTGCGCGAATTTCGCGCCACAGGCAATGTACGTTGGCCGCAGACAGCCATTCTGGGAGACGCACTGGCCCTGCCGCTGTTGGAAGTGGCTGAGGACAACAAGTGGCTGGTTAACGGATGGCCAGACACCAGCCTGGCGCGACTCGTCCAAGCCGCCAACGCCATTGTCACGCCGCAGCTAAAGTGCATTATCCTGCTAGGCGGCTACAATTACATCTATCGAAAGGCGCCTCTGGAGCAGCTCCATGCGACAAACCCAAACGCGGCATTCAAGAAGGTGAAGCGTCATCTAGGGGTCTTATCAAAACGAGTAGCGCCAACAACGACCATTATCATGACGCCACCTACACCGCGCTGGGTTGCCACCAATCAGGACGCAGCGTCCTGGACGGCCGAATTAAAGAAAATTTTAATCAACCATCGCCAGCGCTACAATACACTCCACAATGTTTACATTCCGACGTGGCCCGTAGCGTTCAACACGCCCGACGCGTGGGAGCGTGATGAGCCACACATGGAGTGGGGCGAGCGACCTCAGTTTCGCGAGCCGATGGTATCAAATTACTGTCGTCGCAACCTACGCGAGTGGGTAGACCATCTGGTCCGCGATGCTGAATTGAAACGCTTAGCACCCTAAGCAATTGCGAGCAGGAAGGCGCAGCGTTAGCAGCTAACGCGAGCGAGAAACGGAATAAGAGCAGAAAGGAAAGCAAGATCGGTCAGTACGACCTGCTAGGCGATGCATCGGAAGAGGTAGCTAGGAGAACGAGACGCTTCTGGGTAACAGCAGTGAAATGTGCTTAAGGCAGCATGTGGAAATACTGTCTATAGGCAAGGCAGGTAACTAAACTAAGTAAGCATAATCGATACGACTTGGTGGGTTAGGAGATCTACCAAGCGAAATCACAAATCTTAAATAGGATACTCTATATAGCGACCACCGAGAACCAACTTTTGAAGGGATTAAAATAAATCAAACAGGTAGACCAATCCTCAGCTTTTAACCGAAAATTACTTAAAATAACCCCCGGGTCAGGGCATAACCGGCAGCCGGGACCTTTCTTGGGGTTAACCAAATAAAATCGGAGGTACGTGCTAGGAAGTATATATATATATATATATATATCATGTCACTGTTGTAATAATACTGCGTAAGTATAATACTATATATATAACGTTTAGAACGTTGGGAAATTTAAATAGGTCAAACAAGACACATTTTCGAAACACTTCTAAAGTTAAACTCAAAATATTATAGACCATAAGGGTAGACTTCCAAAAATACCGAAAATAAAGGGAGAAGGGACGCGTTTTTGGTGATAACCAAACAAATTGATCGTCCTTCTACCCTCGTTTTAGCAAATTTTAACAAATTTTAACAAATTTTTGGGAAATTCTTGGAAAATTTTCGAAACTTATTGTAATTTTATCCCCAAACGGGCTAAATTTTTAGAAAATTCTCGAAATTTACGGTAATTTTAAGCTCAAACGGGCTAAATTTTCAAATTTCATACAAATTTTACCTAATTGAAATCAAGGGCTGTGCATCACATGGAATTAATCACGCAAAATTTTCACTTTCTTTTCGTATCTCGACAACTTTAACTTACTACCATAAGTAAGGAGTCTATAAAATCCAAAAAATTTTTAAGAGATGTAACAGCCCGAAATTTTAGGGATTTTAACAGGATATATAAGAAGGAGAAAATATCTAAATTTAGGTCAAAATACGGGAAAATGTCATGGGACGGGCGATCGGATACCGGTGGAGCGTGACCGGAGTATTATGCCGTATACCATTAATTGTTGTTATAAAAATAAAATATGTCCTAATATGTCATGGGTATAATGTGTTTTATCGTCACGCTCCACCCGCCCGAGGTGCACGGGGTGATTTTGGCACCACAATGGAATAATCGTGACTACTAAGTATGGTATCCGGTCGGCCCCAAATGAATTTAATGATGTTGTAATGTGCTGTTATATATATTGTGGAAAGTGGTGGCGCACTCGGATGGACCGGGGACATGGGGGTTTATGTTATTTTTTTATAGGTAAGGTACCGCGTGTCAGGATGGGTCGGGGTTTGTGCATGAAATTTTAGTGCAAAACGGGGAGGTCGGGGTGTTACGTGGAATTTTAACGGAAAATTTTATTTTACATTCAGATCTTAGGGCCTGTCCTGGCATGCAGTCTGGTATATAAATCAGTGAATGAGGCGAGAAATCAAAACGCGAGGTAAGGAAAGGAAAAACTCTAGAGTCCATCTAAACGTCATTTTCTATAGGGCCTACTTAAAAGCAAAATTTTATAGTTTTTCGGCAGTCAAGGCCAAGTGGGCTTATCTCAATTGTTATAAGGGACCCCCTAAGGCTTCTAAATTCGCGGGTTCGGGTCAACTTGTCCCTTACCGGTAAGTACTTAGGGACCCCTAACTAAGCGTTTAAACATCCAATTTTCAACGGCTTATATCTCAACAGAAATAACCAGAACTCCCCAATTTTCAAGCTCAGTACCTCCACAGGGTCTTACCCTAACTATCTAGTCGAAAAACGGGGCCTCCTAACTTAACCGGTTCGCGCAGGACCTGGATAACCCCATCGGGACACCAAAATTCTCTGCTTTTGGCTCACAAAACGGCCTCTAACAGGCCACCTATGGGAGCTATATTAAAGTTAATATTTTCATCAGTAGGCGACCAGCCAGAGCATGAACCTGGTCCCGCTCCCGGCCGCCTACTGTTGTCCGTTCGCTCGCAATGATTAAAAACGCGTTCCAAACTCTAATGCATTGCCAGCGCCCTGAGCGCCCGTATAGATTTTCTTTTTTGAAAACCTCGCGCCGACCAGCGCGAGGTTTAGTTGTTTTGGCACTTTCGGCCACTTTTGGCACGTTTCGGCCACTGTTTTCTCTGTTTTACCAGCCATGCATTGTTTGCATACAAGCTGTTTATGTGATGGCAGCCTGGCAGTTGTTGTGAGCTGCTGCACATGTATGTGTTCCAGTTTTATATATTTGTTATTTTTTTTTATTTTGTTTGTTTTATATTATATTTGGCGATTTTTTTTAAATTTTTCTTTTTTTAAGGCAAGACCCAGGCCAAAGGGCAAAAAAGGGGGGGGGGGTAGACACAGGGTATAAAAGGAAATGGCTCGACGCAGCTTCGGAACCAGTCGAGAGAGCCGCAGAAGCGGCGGTTTTTTTTTTGTTTCAGGCGGTTGTCGCCTTTTTTTTGGTTTTTTTCTTTTGAATTTTTCGTTTTTCGTTTTTGGTTTCTTTTGATTGCCCAGGGGTGGCTCCTACTGTGTAGAAACGGGACGGAGGTCCCCCTGGTGAGTTTTCTATGCTTTCAAAATTGAACTAGCAGGGGCTGCCCTTGCGGGTGCTGGCGCGTCCGACGGATGCTCCGCGCACCCGTAAGTGCGGTCCCAACGCAATTGTTGAGAGAGCACGCCAAAATTGTTCGCAAAATTCTAAATCTCGACTGGTTCCCCGCTCGCCGGGTCGCCATTTTGTTTTAGACCCGGGGGGCGAAAAGTTTATAACTTTTGTGATGTGAACGGGGGAAGGGAATAAGGAAAACACGGGGAAGGGGGAAGTTGACATAGGGACACGGGAGGGGTAAGGTGTTTGACGTAAGGTGTTTTAAAGGAAACTAGTAGCGTGCTGACCTGGAGGCAGCCGCTAAGGCAAAAGTGGATTGAGCATATGCAGAATTCGCGCTAGGCTCCCCCGTCAAAATTTCGAGCATTTGATCCCTGAGCGTTTCCGTTGATCGTCCCCGTCAAGTCTTTCAAAAAACCAGTCTTCCAGGCCGTTTAGACACGGTAGAAGACTGTAATAATTTTCATTGATCAGTTTAGTATTCAGAAACAAATTGGCATCAAATACGTTATGATTTTCAATCGTTTTTACAGATGACAATGTAGCTTCTTTTGACTCATGCTCCATCTGCGCCTGTACTCGAAGTCATAGCTTGAGTCGAGTCTAAGTATAGGAGAAGTACAAGAATGACTGCAGGTCACAAGACTTAAAGACCCAATTTTGGGAAAGAAGAGATAGAGTATAGAGAGAGAGAGAGAGAGAGAGCGGTCCGCTCAGGAACGGACGCAGTCATTTGCACAGGAGAAATTAAGAACGGAACCCCTGACGCTAGCCCCGAAAAGTGAGCTTCTACTCTGAGATTTGCTTCGCTCCAAAAAAAAAAAAAAAAAAAAACTTTTTAGTCAACTAACCCCAAAATTTAAGATGGGTCTCAGGCCGTTTAGACACGGTAGAGCACTCCGTCATGCAACTTTAACAATGTAACAACTAGCGATTGGTCGATGCGGTCGCTCCATAGGGAGTGACGTATCAGGACCTTTCGTGCGTTGTTGTCCCCATTTCTCACGGTTTTTGCAAATCTATTAGTCTAACCATGCAGGGGTATCCGAAGTGTTTTAATCCTAAAATCACAACCAGTCTCTTTTGGGTACTCAACCTGAGCAATTCGTCGAGGGTGCGGCAGCACGTGCCCTTTCCATACTGGCAAATGACTGCGGGCCTTCAGCTACATTAAAGGTGCTCGGAGAGGAGCATAACCAAAACAGAAAGCGAGACGGAGTCAGCTGCAGCGTATAGGCAGGTCAAATTTTAAGGCAATTCTTGTGCTCGCACTCGTTAGCCGAGCGACGACCCTGAGAAGACTACAAAGTGATTGTTTCCCCAAAGTTTCTGTGAAAGAAATTTATAGGCGCGGACCCATAAACCGTTTAGACACGGTGGGTTTCGATGCAGCGCCATCTTGTCATGTCAAAATCGTTGAAAGGGCATTACAAGACAACAAAATTCGGGAGGCGCGGCAGCGCCTCCCTCTTTTGATCACAACCCGTATTTTAAGCAGACCCTGGCGCACGCAGAGTTGGTGACAAACTTTCATTGCAAGTAACCCGCAGCTGACGTCCGGCCTCATGACATAGTACGAGATGGAGTACAAAGTAAAAGGAAGTTATAGGCAAGAGAGTGCCAAATGGCCTAGACTTTTCACAGGCGAAGTCAACACACGGTCAGCCAGGAAAGTTTGTCTTTATGTCCTGTCAGGCGGGTAAGGCAGTCCACGGGTATAAAATGTGGGGCAAGCTGAATGATGCGGTTTACGTCATGGGTTCTGATCAGGATTCGCATCACCCGTTCACATGTATATATGTATCACTACGGGTGCCCTGCGAGGTACCCCTTGTTTTGTTGTACATAGTTGTGATGGCTATTCATGTGAATGTAATAATGTTGTGGTTAATATGAATAAAATGTTAGAGTGTGAAATTCATGAATCAGCGATATGTGCACTGGGTAGTGATTAAGCCAATGTCCCAAATTATAAGATTGAAAGTGATTAAGGCTCAAAGTTTAATCTAGGATTCAACCGCACCTGAGTTAAGTAAACCTTCCTAGGGTTGTGGTGGGGAGCCGCAGCGGCGATTCGGTAAATCCAACCTTAGGTTTAGTCTCAAGGTTCTCGTTAGGCTCGTTCCTTGGTGCACGGCTATGTTCAAATTATTCTCGCTAGACTAGGGACCCTGGAGATGGATCTCCAGGTGTTCCCTTTAGCTACTAGTTTGGCAGAAGGCTTCTTGTTGAACCCCTAAAATTTATCGTAGGATCCAGGCTCTCGCGTACCAGGCTAACACCAGGAGCCGCGCCTCCATTTAGGATTTAAATAGGATTGAGGGAAAGGCGAGTCAGCCTTATTACCTGTGAGCAGGCTTAGGGGTTGACTCTCCCTCGGGGGACCTTCGTACCACTAGATACGTGGGCCATTAATAGGGGCCAGGCCGAACACCCTGGTTAACCCGCCGGCAGCCTGCTAAGCTAAGCGGTTCCCTTAGGTCATCGCGTAGATCACCGGGGAGTCGTGGAAGCCGGGGTAGTCCGGGCACCACACCAAGAAAAATGGTGGTGCAGCTGGGATCCCTTAGGGCCAGAACTGGTCCTAGTACAATATATATATCGGGGGGTGGTGGGGGGGTGGGGGGTGTTTGTTTGGGGGTGTGGTGGTGTGTGGTGGGTTTGGGGTGGGTTTTGGGGTTTTTTGGGTTTTTGTTTTTGTTTTTGGGGTTTTTGTGTTTTGCCCCTAAAAGTACCATTACAGAAGGGGCAGTAATACATACTTGCGAATAATCTTGATTTTTCAATATATAAAAGTTCAGCATGCCGTTGGCGTGTGGTGTACTGAAGATGAATTGTCACTGCTGCGACCTGTCGTGCTAGCTTTCAGGGCTTTTTTTACAGTGGCTACCACAGAAATTTAATCTTGATATATTCTTTATTCTAGATATATTTTCTTGTCACGGGAATAAGTTATGCATATATGTATGTGTGAGTAAACTTTGCTGACCCCACCAGCCATCCTATTTTGCAATAACCGATAACGGATCGCAAACCCCTGTGCCGGTAATTAGGCTGAATTTCACTCGTTTTTTCGCTAACTGGAGATTGGCAAAATCAAATCCAAGTGCCAATTTACCTTGTGTTCCCCAGAATTTCGGCGTTTTCAATATGCAGAAATTCTGTTCCCTGATGCCTAATCAATTAAATTTGGATTATTCAGTGTTGGCGAACACATTTAATGGCACCGGTGGCCAAACAACAATAAACCAACGAACTTCAAGAAAATCTGGCCGGCCAGGAGGGGTTATTTATCTAATATGGCCGCCACCTCCCTTCCCCAACCCCGTGGGACGCTTTACCCCACGCATGGCCGACCGCCGGCATGTATGATCTATCAATTACTTGTGTAACTAAGGTTCTATTAATCAAAATATGCTCGCCAAAATTAGGTTAGCAGCATAAATCGCTTGGGGATATACACTGCACATTACGCGCTAACATAGAATATCTAGGTATTTATACTATATATACTTCAAAAACAAGATAACCTTGAGAGGCGATGTAGTGCACGCATGCAGATTTCCGATATATATTAAGGCATATAATCTCCGTACTTATACAAGTTTTAGATAATTTAATTATAAGTTGGCGGTGCCACATAAAAACAGCCCTGGTTATGCTCTTTCTTTCTCAGGCGGCGCCTACAAAAGTTACATAAAGCTTTTGCAATAAAGAAACTGCCCCATTGCTACTGATACTTTGATAATACTGCTTCACCAAGGGTAATTTGCATGCAAAAATTGACGCACATTCCAAGTTTTTGCTGACGCACATTTAGTGCCTGACGCACATTAAAAACAGGGACTGACGCTCTTTAAAAGGTTTGACGCACATTGCGTGTCTGTTGGAAAATATCCCATAGTACCTTAACCACTTGATATCTGGATTTTTGTTTCAGATTCTGAATCTGCAGACCATCAGGTATCGTTTGATCTAAAATTCTCAAAAATCGGTTCATGTTGGAACATTTTATGTGACAAAATGCACTAACAACATTATGTTTACATTGGAAAACTTACATCGCACATTTCGGCATATCGACAGAAAATACATCAAAATAACCAAACCACGCGACCGATGAGTCCAAAAATATAATATGATGTAAAACACATAAAAAGCCCATGGCCTTGAAAAAAATTTATTTATGAAAAAAATTGACGAAGTTACGCTGATTTATAGATTCGACTGACGCACATTAGGGGTAACGCACATTTGGTCCCTCTCCCACTTGTTCGCTCAATAGTTATTATTACCACTTTTACTGTGTTTATTAGCTATATAATCAAATTGAAAAGATTAAATTAGGGTGTAAACGGTTTTTTAAAATCAACATTTGACTTAAATGTATCGATGTAATATTAACTGGTGTGTCTCATGTGACAGTTGACTTAACGAGCATCAGTTTAGTCATACCCCCGTGCACAATAATTATATCTTGCAAATATTTTAGTCCTGTGCTGTAGTGTTTCATAAAGCAAACACTTTTTTTATTTCAGGACTGGGTTTTTTCAGCGCAGCGGAGCTTTAGCATTGAAAAATATGCGTTTTTCCAAATCCTGTACCCTACATCCGAGCGGTACGTGGGAATACAAATACATAATCCACACCTTGGCATCTATTCCTCAGTATAGTAGATACACCGAGGTCCTCAACTCTCCGTAACAACCTCCCCGGCCCCAACCCCTGAGACTACCCCTTCTTCTGACGACCTTCCCCCACCGAGACGACGGATCTTCCCAGGCAACCACGGCATCCCATGAACCCTTGGAGTGTCAGCATGTATGATGCATGTATTTGCGGGCGCGTAGCCCGTACCCAAAAGAAAAAAATTCAGCCATATACCTCCATCCATTGATTAATTATTAGCGTTGCAATACAATTCCACGAAATGCACAGACTACGACATAGGTATTGTAATCACTAGCAATGTGATCTATTTTTTATAAAAATATTGTAATTTTTTTCGGGTTTCAACATTTTACGGCGTATTTTATTCAATACAGTATATATCACAACCTATGTAGTATTCGTAGATGATGCCTACATTTGCCTACAACATAACATACTAAGCAAGAATGTTCATCTTTGCCTACAACATAACATAGTAAACAAGAATGTTCATCTTTGAGTTCAGGAATTACATTGCTGAAAGGTTCATTTTTTCCCAATTGTCTTCTTTTAGCTAGGCTATAACCCAGCGGTAATTATCCGAATCTGTTGTGTGATAATTTATCGATCAACCTGCTTATAAATACAGTAACTGCAAATATATCCGTATGAGCTAATAATATATCTTAACGTATATACCATTGTTATTGCTACATCTCTCGTTATAACGAGCCACATTATAGCTACAAAATTTTGTAATAATAACAAGAACTATTGCTACAACAACTTTTGGTCGTTGTAGCAATAACCTGCAAAACAGCTACAAAAACATGGAATTGAAAGTTTAAATATTGCACCGACATTGTAACAATAACACCAACTGTTGATACATTTATGAAAAACATAACGTAGTAATAATCGTGCTCATACGTGCTAGAATGTGCAATGGTGCACACATTTGTCCATGAATGCCTCATAGGATTAAAATGCTGTTTCAGGCTAAAATCTCGAAATTAAATATTTACAATTGGGTAGTGCACACAAACAGTGGCTATAAAAATACTGGTGCATACAAATCAGATCGAACAAACTGATAAGCTCCCTGCGCTTAGACGAACGCTTACGTTTCTTGATACACAGTGCGATGCACTGTGATAAAATCTGGAGTCAGTGTCGCAGCCGGTAGTGTTCACTAAACATTGGCTTGCTTACAGAAACTTTTTCAAACAAACAATTTTGCAGTTGAACTGCTCGTAAAATATTTTCTCACCTACACTTTTACTGTATTTACACGTTTTGTACTAGGAGTTGTTTTCAAATATAGTTTAAGTGTATTCTACACACTCGAAGTACCAAATTTCTGATACCACAGCAAAATGTTTCGAAAAATAGCTAGATGGGGATGATTTTCCCAGTAAGTTGGGAAACCTATCATGAGCTTGACTTTGTCCGAGTACGTTATCTAGTTAAGCAAGTTGGTTTTAGTGTTTTAATGTATCAGTTTTCTGTTACCGTCTAGATATATACGCAGGATTCTAAAAACGCCCAATTTTCACAATCTATTATCAAATTTTAGCATTTTCTAAAGTTAAGTTTAAATATTTGTATATGTATACTTGCAAGCCACAACAAACTCAATTGTTGCTCAAAATGAAAGTAGTCGTAGCAATAAGACATACGTTTTACCAAGAGCGCATGATGTTTTGCTGAAAAGTATGACACTGTCCAGCTTATGCATGAAGCATAAAGGTAGTCGCTTCGCGCTGTCCCCTGCATTTCATGGGGGACTGTTTATCTTTACTCCCTAGGTTTCACAGTGAGAGGGACAAAATCTCTTGAATTTCGAGGCAGAGGGGGACATTTTGTCCTGCCTATGCTTTCACGGAGGACATTGTGGTCCGCCAATGAAATACAGTGGGGACATAATGTCCCCCCATGAAATAATGTGGAACAAAATGTCCGCAAAATACAGGAGGGACATTTGTCCCGTCCCATAAAATGCAAGGGATAAACGAACTGACCCCTTGAAATGCAGAGAGACAGCACGAAACGCAGCCACAACATACCTATGTAACAGCGGAAGTTTTTGAAGAAACTTCTAAAATAGTTTTCAGTTAATCCAAAAATCATGTTTCTAGAGACGCCCGTGTACTGGTTGAGTGTGATTTGGGTCACGCACCAGTCATAAAATTTTGTTACAGTTCTATTGTATGTTAATAATCGAACCATATGCGTGAATGTAGGGAGCAATAGTTGGACCAAAACCAACGTAAAATGGGGCAGAAAAGTTATTAAATACAACGCAAACTTTTATAGTACCAAGAATAAGGGTGATCATCACTGCCGCAAGAACCTTAGTGGCTATGTTAATAGGGCATACTAGTAAGTACATCAACTGAAATTAAGGGACAATCTTTGCTTTAAAATTCGCACATCTAAGCTATCCTCAGGGGTGGCGGGTGATAAAAGCTATATCTGCAAGGGTACCGAAAAGTGCCCTCGGGGTCTTAAAAGATATATCAATACTCACCTAAATGCCTCATTTTAAACGTGTAGACTTCCTATATTCAAATGCCAAGGGTGATACCAAGAACCGATTTTGGGCTCCGTAACCATTAGCGGGTCCTTAACAACTTGCTGAAATGCTCCCCGGGAGCGTCCGACCGAGCGTTTGGGCAGGGAACCAGAATAACTCCGCTGTTACACCAACAACATCCATTTTGGGCGCGCAAAACAGCCTGTAGTAGGCCAACTATCAAGATATATAATATAAAAAAATTTTATTTTTGTGAGCAGGCAAACTAGAGCTTTGGATAAAGTATATATGAACCCTTAAGCTGTCATCTAGCAAGTTCGGAGCAAAACCTGTATAATCAATAGCTAAAATTGCTTTACAAGTGGACAATTAAGGCATTTTGAATCGTCGTGCAATTCTCCAGGAAATAGTACAAAGGAACCTAGGAAAATTATATATAGGGCAAAGATCCCTATTTTAGATTAAATTTGGCTCATATGTCTGTTGTAACTTTATGTTTTCTCAAATTGGAACCTTGTTGCTGGTATTCTTCGACTCAGCTGGTCGCGTGATTCAGAAAATGTGCACATTTTTCGGAATTTTTACATTTTTTGGGTTACGGATGATTAGCCTCAGGTTTTTAGGGCTTAATTTCTGTTTTCAAATAAGCAGTAAAAACCATGGCCGTATTCAGCTGATTTTGATAACCTTCGACTCAGTATGTAAGTGCCGTTTTACTGATATATTAAATTTTTGGTTTTAAAGATTTTTGAAAATCTTTCAAACATTTTCAGTACCGTAGGGATCACTGGTAGCTCAAAAATTGGAATATTTTTGTAGTCTCTAATAGGTATTTTCTGTACCGCATTAATAAAGGGGTCGGTAGAGTGGTACGGAACGTAAATTGCTACGATTTTTAGCTTGGCCGTGCAACTCGAAAAAACCCTAAATTCGAACCAAAAAGGGAAAACTAGGTGTTTCCAAATTTCTGCGCAACGTTAGTTCTCCATGCGGCAGTTTTTTTGGTTTTGCTAGGAAACATCAGTATCTTGATTTTGTAGATTTAATGGTGTATCTCATCCAATTTTATTTGACCTTGTCGAATTAATATTTTACTGCTAATAGAGGCGTCAGGTGAATGCATATTGTGCTGTTCTCCGTTTAAGCGTACGCCATATAAACAGTAATACTTCTTGGCTTCGCATCTTACATAATAATACTTCTTACACTTAGCCTAAGTCGAGAGGGTTGGGGGTGGGGTCTGCCGCCACCAGAACCCATTAATCTTATTCTAAACTAGTTCATGTATTTCCAGTAAAGGTATAACATTGACCATGTTGTTGCTGCAATTAGACATAACCTTATACATACATGGTTAATCAAACAGTAATATAAAAAATCATTTTTAAATATATTTCATTTCGCGTATTTATTTTTGTCGATTGAGTGCGGAATCATGATTTCATAGATAATAATAGTGGTTTTAAGCACGAAGAAAAATTATTGGAGCAGGATGCAAATGTTCACGCAACCTACAATAATTCAGAACAGTATTTTATATATAATTGGCGATAGTCATAGTATCGCTCTTTTAAATAGTTTTAGCCGTTTGCACATGTATATAAACAATGTTTTTAGTTGATAGAATGAGTTTGGTGACTGCAAATCAACTCCAGTCTTGATAGTTTATCAAAAATTTAGCACTTCGCTCTCTGTATAATTATGATATATATACATATGCACACTTGGATAACTATAAAGCGAATGATAATGATTTAAAGGGAAGTAAAATAACGTGGTTTATATTTTGGCATTAGTAATTTTACCTATACTATAATGCTACTCGGTCGGCGATTTCCCAACCACGTTGAAAATTGGGCTTTATTTAATTATATGAAAAAAAAACAAGACAAAAAATGATAACTTCAAACTCTGATGGTAGAGCCATATAATAAAACCAACATACCTACATTAACTACCACCATAAGATATTTCATAAACAAATGAAACAAATTTACTTGAATCGATGTAGTAGGGCCTTCGCTTGGACCTTGGACATAGCCACGTATAGCAACATCAGGCGATAATATCTTTGCTGCATAATGTACTTATATCTTGCTATACATATACATTATATCTTGCTATACTTATATCTTGCTATACTTATACATTATATCTTGCTTCGTATATACTTTCTAATCGATTCAACGCTGGTGGGGCTAGTATTTTGCTTTACGCTGGTGCTTCTAGTTTTATCAAACTTTGATGGCGACAATAATTTCAACTCTGGTGCCATTTGAATATTGATTGTTCACTTATGGCAGGGGAATCGAACCTTCGTGGGGATAATACTCATTGACCTTGAATTTATTTCTAGTCCCAAAATAGATACGAGAGTACAAAATGCGATAATAGTACGGTTGAGAAAAGTCACCCAGTGTGACCAGTTGTTCTTTCGTGGGCATCCCTGAAGGGCTTCCCAAAACCCGTGTCTTAGCCGCGGAGAATCTAACCGTTACAGAAACCCGTCTCCGCTAGGGTCCCGAATGCCGTTCAACTTAGGAGTTCCGACTCTCCCGGCTGTCTCATTCCCTTATTTTTTAACGAACATGGACACGATTTGTTATTGTGACTTCCACAATGTTAAATGAAAATTCCAATAGCCGGGTTGCCTGAGAGGTTCTTCCAGGGCCCACCACAACGTTAGAAAATTTGATTAAAACAACTTTTTCTCACTTTCCAGTATCTTTCCAAGTCTCCCGATGATAATTAAGCTTTATCTTTTTTTATACAGTCGGAAACACGTTTCTGGTTTTTCAATCAAACATACAGTCAAACACCCAGCTATGACGAGCCAGATGTCCTTTGGTTTACTGCGGTGGCTGAATTCGAGTTTATTTTAGTTCCCAAGAATAGCTTTGTCGCACAACGTTGGGTAGCGCTTTAAAGTTTATCAACATAAGCTTTAATTCCTTAGCGATTTAGAAATCTATATACCTCTTTTTTCCAGAGATCTAATCGTTCTACTCAGTGTTATAAGGGTTACTTATAGTTTAGTTCCAAAATTTTCTTGAAGTCGAAAGAGCGAAACGAAATTTCTTGGATCTCTTTGTTGGCACCGTTTGAATACATACATCAACTTTCTCCGTATGTATAAATTTTTTCGTATGTCCGAGCCCAGACGAACTGCGCGACGCTTTACTCAATGTTACATGGAAGGGAACAACAAGCCGAGCACATGAAGGATGCGGACTCTAAAATTCCAAAAACGAGGCATAGTTGATAATAGTCCTAGGGCCACAGCCACACAGTTACCCGAATATGCTCCCAACCACCGTTAATCTCGCGAATTTATTACTGACCTCTCATTCAGGTCAAATATTAGCATGAAGGCACGACGACACAATCAAAAATATACGTGCACAGAGGTTTGTAATTACAACTATACCGAGCAAAATCGCTAACAATCTCTACCCCCATGTGTAGATTTGTAGTTACGTAATACACATCACCTTCTGAGAGGCAGCTAATAATGTACACTCCATCAGCGGATTTCATCCGTCAGAAAGCAATGCATGATTCACAGAGATTTGCATGCAGGAACTGCACACCGTAAACTATTACTTGAAGTTTGGTCCACTTTAAAACAGGCGCCAGTTTGAAAATTTTGGCTTCAGGTTGAGTCGCTCAAAACATAACACAAAATTTGGTTCAGTCTTGAAATGCGAAGGTCGAAATACGAAATGTTCCCGGACATAAAACGCCCAAGACGTAAACCCGAAATTTTGCTCAGATTTTGCAATGCACAAATTAGAAACGAAATTTTGCTCAAGTATAAAATACACAAAATATTACCAATAAAACAAGGTGTAACATTTATAATTGTATAAAGCCCCACACATGCATGGGTGCCTTTTTTACGCTGGAAACCTGTGCGGTACATTTTTATACACTAAAATCATCAGCAATACCAACGCGGTTGACGGATCCTATACTCCACGAAACCGTCGGTAGGACTTGTGGAACCAGTCGGCATAAAAATTGGCAACAACACGAAGTGAATTTTCGGCCCTCCTTAATCATTTTAGGTTTCGAAGAAAAATAGACCAGCCAAAGACCACCCTCATGTTGCAAGGAAGAGAAGCTAAGCCAAGTACAAGCACGAAGCAAGAGAAAGAAAGAAAAAAACCAAAAATAAAGAAACAAAACCAAGCTTCGGAAAAACAAAAAGAGCAATCATCTGAGCAACAACCGTTCCGTTCTAAATTTAAGCGAACTGTTCCTGATGCCGCATTGTAAAGACCGTATTTTATATATACCCTCTGTCTACCTCCGTATTCAGCCACTCTGGTCCTCAAAATTGGAGATAAAATAAGATTTGGAAAGTGTTACATTTGGCACTATTCGGCAATGACCTGAACAGATTAGGCCTTGTGATATATATGTACATCAGGCAAATTTTGAGATTCATAACGGAAATACTTGCTTTCATTGCAAATAAGTTTTAAACGTTAAATTTCCGAAAGTAAATGACGTACACATCCATGCACAAATACATATATACAACAAAACTGTAAATGACCTACGTTGTAAATATTCCTTTACCCTTTTGTACGGCACAATAGCTCAACACGATATGGCTGTCTTGAAAATCAAGTGTTTTGGCAACGATGATGTCTGTAAACAAGCTGCCCATAACCTGCGCTGGTCGAGAAAATCTCTTCAGCTCACAAAAATAATGGCCAACATGAGGAGAATGGTTTAATAAAAATTTGATTAAATTGTATTTTTAGGAGTTTAGAAACGTGCAGGTGCAGAAAGGGAGCCGGGCCACACTTTCGCTCTGGCCGGTCGCCTGCTTAAATAAAACTCTAAGATTCGTTGAACTTGTAGAGTCCGTTTTGTGCCACCGAGACGGAAGTTTTTATGTAACCATGGGGTTATCTGGATCTCTTGATGAAACACGGGGTCTAGTGGCCTCTGGAATAGACGAAACAAGTAACCGAGGCCCTTTTATGCTACCGGGTCCATAAATCGGGGAGTTTTGAGAATTTTGGTGCCGCAATGAGCGTTTTAAAATAGTGTGAGTATATGATTAAAGTAGTGTGGTTTAGGAGATAGTGGTCAGTCTTTATTGGCTATTATGACATTGTTCGGGACCATTAGTACCTGTAGTAGATGGCTGTTATCATCACCAGTTGCCCCCAACGATTATTCAAGCTCGATGATTTTAAAGAGAAATAATGCCCTCCTTCATACAGTTCGGTCCGACCATTTTTAATTTCATACATACAACTAGTGTTTACAATTGATAATAATGCTGCATTATTTTATGTAACAAAAACGCGCGTTATTTGCCGTAATATAACAGGATAATAACGAGATTTTATGGCTAGTGTGTACTGCAATCGGCCCTGTCGGGACACGAAATCGACAAAAGATCGAGACGTGATTTGATTGAATATTCTAGCCGGTATCTCTAGTCGGGTCCGAATACACAAGCAGCCGACGATAATACATATGAAATTCATTAACTTTTTTTTCCAATACGAATGACAACCACAATTGACTCAAGCTGGTAGTACATCTGAGCTTAATAGAACCCATTAATTTTGATTTGGTCTAGTTTTCAGTGTCCTTCAAGACTCGTATCAGAATTTTGGCTCGGCATACGGGTGGAGCGTCATGACTATAACGTGATTACATAAACCATGATATTATTTCTTACACTAAAGGCACAACGATTATGTGTCCAAATCATCCTCCACTGGTATTCGGATCCACCAATCGGTGATAAATAAATTTTACTTTTATGGAATTAGTTTTTCGGTCCTTTTGATAATTGTTCAAAATCTCGGGCTGTTACTTATACAAATATTTCGTTTATATATTATGAAATACCTTAAACCGAATCCATTTCACTTATATATATAATTTCGATATATCCTAAACCCGATCTATTTTAGTTAAACGTGGATCGAAATCAGTCCAATTATGTCGTAGTACGTCTTCGAAAGAATTTTAATCAATCTAGGAGGATGAGCTAGAACTGCGGAATTTACGCTATGCCTCAATATAATATCATCTACGGGTGTAGTAACAGTTATCCAGGGCCACAATCGATATAAGTAATTTCAGGGAAGTAGAGTTCGTTGTAGCGAGACGTCAAATTATTCTGTTGTGCTGAATATTAATTGCCAAGATAATTATATGATTTCGATTTTTGTAATAAAAGTGCAGCTTGTTAGGAGTCAGACAAATTTTGATATAATTAATAGAAATAATTATTACGCTTGGCTTTGGGCTGCATGCAGAATAATATTTTACCATGAAATGTGTGATACTGAATCAATCTATTTGATTAAGGTTAATGATCGGAATAAGCTGTATACAGCATAAACTGTTCCATCGCTTTTATATCTTTTTCATTTTAGCTGAAGATAGCACTGACATTTATATGGTCGTACAACAGTTTTTGAAAATTGAGGACACAGGTCTTCACAAACAAAATAAACATTTTCCTACAATTCAGCCGGAAAAACTAAAAATTTTTCCTCTTGTTAAAACCATGACTGTTTCAATGTTTAAAATTAATAGGGAAGACTATGAGTATAACACTTTTCCGAGCTTTGTATAACAACTCCATGTTCGATGTTATAAGCATATTTTGCCTCGACCAATTCTACCCTTATTCTGTCTTCATAGCAATGTAATCAGTGTGAAGGCGAACCGTTAGGCTCCACTTTTCAACACTGGCTCCGATTGCATATGACGAAGCGATTGCCGAAATGATTTCAGTCCAGCTTTTGGTAGATTATCATTGGAAGCAGCTTGGCTTTGAATGGGGTCTTTGTATTTGAGACGTTCGATGTAAAATTTTTCTAAATTTGCCCCGTATTTCGAAACAATTTTATAAAGTGGGAAATATCCTGTGGAAAAAGATAGAAATTATTTCTTCGATAATTCGCAATTAAATTATTGCGCATCCACGCATTAAATTTTTTTATTTTTGAAAAAAAGTTAATCAATGGCTTTCATATAGTTATAGAAATTTGCCAGTTCCAAAAGGGTTGGTCGAAATTTCGCGTTTTTAAAATATTTTGTAATACAAAAGTACGTACGACAGTTCTAAAGTTTTCTGCGTTATGACCGCTTAAATTAAAGTAATTGTTACAGCAGTAAAATTTCTGGACACCAAATCAGGTTATAACATAGCACACGCTGCCACTATTCGATCTAAAATATTTACTAGGGATGTACATTTCGCGGCCAGTACACGACAGTTTACATTGCAAAGTTTAAAGTGCGAAAACCGGATGTATTAGTATTGTAGCTAAACAATACCAAATTCACATTATAACAACGGTAAATATTATGTTTACTGCAATAGTTTAATTTATCTCGATCATGCTGCTTTCAAAATCAAAATGCTGTTTTAAAAATCAATTGAAAATAGAGTTAAGACGGTTCAAATTGTATTCAACAAATTGGTGGGAAGCCAATGACAAGTTATTGGATTAGATGCTCAAGGAATCAATTTTACGGTAATTTTGTATCAGTAAAGTGAAATTATAAATACCCGTTCAAATTCATTGTTATGGGCAATTACAGGTTTATATAGCTTTGCAATGCGCAATACTAGTGGAACGTGTAATCATCCTATTTTGTTTCAAAAATTTATTTAATACAGTGTAAATATGCTTTACGGAATTGAAGCGAATATATTTAATAGATATATTTGCTGTGAATTGTCATATCTGTGACTGACGTTCTAAACATGGTAAGGTTTAATGTTTAGGTTTTTGATTTGGTCGTCTCAGTCTAAACCATAGTTTTTACCTTGATTCCACTGGCAGAAATTCCAGATTTTTTCCGCCATCTAAATTCGCTTGGTGAGCGGACTTCAGCGGTCGAATTTTAAAAATTTTGCAATGCCACTGCAACATAATTGTGCATAGTTATGCACAATTGACAAAATGTGGAAACAATGTCACAGCTGTCGCTACGACGTGTTTATATTGAGAAGTAAATAAAGCGTTAGGTAATTAGATCTCGTAGGACTTTATGTGAGATGACTACAATTTATTAGTACCTTTGCGTGGATCTATAGGGATTGTTGATATCGTGTGGTTGAAGACATTTTGTCTCCAACTATTCATTTATCCATGCAGTTATTTCTTCGCAAATGGGACTTAGACGCTCGAAATTTATATAGGTTATATGTATATTGTTGTATGTTGGACTTGTGCACAGCCACAAATAAACCGTTTCAATATCATGACTATTGCAGGCAATTAGCTTATATAGGAACATTTGCAAACAGGGTCGTTAGGAATCACAAAAGTCAAGCAATTGTTTTTTTTATCTTGAAGAACAGTTTGTTGCGCAGACTTGTGCAGGTGTCGGTGTTATACAAGTTGCTTCATGATACCACACTTTCTTCACGCATGAATGGTGGACAAGCTTTATAGCATTTTCTCTACCAACATACACCTAGCTCCACACATCAGGTTAAAAGCTTTTAAGCGGCAAAAATAAGTAAATTAATGAGGTCCGATTACCAAGAGGTCGTGGAGTCGTTTTGTTGAGATAGGATCTTGAATGTTGATGCAATGTATCAAAAGGCAGATTGTGGTAAAGGTATATATTTTTATGCGAAAAAAAAATTCGATTTAACTTAATAATATCAAGAATTAATGATGATCGAGTCCGCTGAAGAGTGAGACACTCTTCAGATTCCCATATTAGGATTCGAGGTACGTCGCGGTCGATTTCGATCTTACCACCCCACATCAGGCTTGTGCCCCAGCAAGTAGGTCATAAACATATGTTCTTGTACCACCGACTTTTAAGTCGCTCATGTCCACAGACCACTAAATCTACACCGTAACCATGTTCCTGAACCACTATTTCAGACGTCTCAAGTCTTTCGATCAATATTTCAATCTCAAAAGTTGTTAGTCCGCTATTACAGGCCCCAGTTTTTCGAACCACGATTTCAAACATTTTTTAAAAATTTTTGATTCCCCCACGAACCTAAAAGTACATAGGTGGGGTAGCAAATTTAGTGGTTCAAGAACCGGGGCGGGTTAGTCATACTTATGACACACTTGATGGGTCTTAAAGCGTGGGGTAAGAGCGAAAACGACCGTGACGTACCGTGGACGTAATATGGAACATCTCAGCAGTGTCTCACTATTCAGTGAAATAGGTCATCGTCGACTATTTATATATCCTATGAGAATCGATTTTGACAGTATTTTTATCAATAATTTCATTTCAGAATGAATGGAGCAACATATATTGTGCTTATAATTGTAACTTTTTATAGTTTTGTGTATTTTGAGCAGTAAAAATTCAAAATAAATGTGGATTTGTCGGTGTTCTTTCATAAAGAATTTTTGAAACCAGACCAGTTGGTATAAATGGGAAAACATTTGAGGCTATTCTATTTGTGCGTGTCGTTATATATATAATTTCATGTTTTTTAAGTGAAGCATGTAACAAATGAAGCATCTGTTGTGTCCGGCGTTTGTACGGGAAGCATATTATTAATTATATCTATGTATATAAGCTGGGGATTTGTTTTGCGACAGATGACCATGTCATTTTGATTGCTACTCGTTGTCATTAACCCTTTATTTCATGAGTTAGTTTGCATTTCGGCTAGCGTATAACAAGCTGTTGCCGGAACGACGACTTGAACCCGAACCGCTTGCGTTAAAGTTGCGCTCGCTAACAGTGAGCTATGACCACGCTGTTGCTTGGATCTTTAAGGCTTCTCACAATGCGAGCGAACAACAAGACGCAGACGAACTCAAGCCATCTAACGAACTGAGTTAATACACTATTGCGTATTTTACTAAGTTGCACCAGAGCAACTACATGAGTATAAAAGGGTTAAAGGTATTAAAGGGTTAAGTATGAAACAATTCAAACTCGATAATTGCGATTAGATGAGGCCGCTGGCATATAACAGCGTAGCATGGTACCTTATTCAATTTTCAGTAACAGCTAGCTCGTAAAGGACCTAAATATGAGCTATACCGTAAAATGCGGCTCGAACATGAGCCTAGCTGCTACCACCTTCTGCAGCATTGGTCTGCGAATTTCTGATTGCTTGTATATTCTGAGGCGATGCTGCCGTATACGCACATGCAGCGTGCGTAATTGCCAAGCACGTTCAACTCTGTGTAACCATATGTGGTTTTTTATTTTTCTTTTAATCGAATGCTAAAACACACGGTGAAATTGATGTTGAATTTGTCTTGTTTGACTACAAATTCGTCAAAAAAGCCGTAGTTGTTGAAGCTTGGGGTCCTGAATGGGATACCAGAAAGCCTTTCGAATTACTAATATTTGGGCCAAAAATTTACCAAATTTCATGTATATAATTGTGTTAATATGTTGATTAAGTCCAAAAAGGACATTCAATTTATTGTGGTTTATCACACGGCAATTTTATATGAAAGCTACGGTTTTATAACGAAACAATGTTTATTTTGACGTTTTGTTACAACTTGAGAAATCTTAAATTTTTGTTAACAAATTCTTAATGTCATGTTATAGATAAGCGCCGACAACCGCACATGTCTCTTGGTTTTTGAATTTTGAAACGTTCGTATTTCCAAAAATGATGATGTATTTAAGTAGGTTTATTATGACACGTAGTTTTTCAAGCTATTTTGAAGTTTTTAAAAATTAGGACATCACAAAAAGTTTTAGTATTAACATTGTCAGAGCAGAAGTACCCGAAAAAAGCCTGCGACCAATAAACAGCTGTAAACCTCTTAAAACTTCGTCCACATTGGTTAAAAATTGCGGCCCATGTCAATTTTAGGAGCCGGACGTTATAACGTTAGAAAAAGAACATCTTAGAGCTGGAGTTCGGGGGCGGCACTTACATATTCTGTTGATATGTAGTTAAGCCGTAATTTTGGTTTGTGTAAACTTACCATTTCAGTTAACAATTATAATGTAAATTCATTATCAACTGTACATGAGTAAACATATATGAGTGAGCATATATAAAATGGACTACCTACATCATACATACTCTTAGGGAAAATGGGGATTATACCAGTTCTGACCCTCTTTGGGGCGTCGCCGACCTCCGAAACCCCTCTCCCTGATCCCCATGAGCCTCCATATCTCCACCACCACCTTGATGAGGCCCGGGAAATTTTGCCAAAAATAGGCGAAAATAACGCGACAATGAGTAAACATTTACCAAAGTTGGCGAAAATTGGAAAAGATTGGGGAAATATTGGCAAAAATCTAGGGAAAATTTTGACCAATTTTGAATGCCGAAAAAATTCCTAAAACTTATCCCCCTGACAATTTCTCACCACCGATAGGCGACCTCCTCACCCCTGGGGACGACCTCCCGCTTGAGGCACCCACTATTCTCCCTGTGACTGGAGCTCAACCATGTATCACCTACATGCTAACAAGTGTAACATTTAGATATAGCAACTGTAGTATGTCCATCTTACTTTAGCGTTCTGTTTACTAGGCCTAGCTAGTACACTGTAAAATTGTACAAACACCTTTGCTAATATTGTAATTATTTTTCGATACCTGACAGCGAAAGTCACCGGATTGTTTTAAGGCCAGTTATTAAAAGCTGGACTATAATCTGTCAATACCATTAGCATTATAGTGTGGCACCTGAATTATTACGCCACGTGTAAAACAAAGAAAGTATTCCAATCTCCAACCTCCTGTATAATTTTATACTATTTAGATTGGTAGTCTCTCAATTCTATACTTTTTATATATTTAGAAATATATATTAAATTTATTTCTATAACGTAAATTACTTGGAAATTTAGTTTTTCAAAAAATGGGAACCAAAAGGTGGGCCAATAAGACTTGGGTCCATTTGGAAGAAACAAGTAATTTGTGAGACCTCCAGAATTTGAAATTTATGGCACTATTAAATATGGGTGGCTGGATTGGCAATGGGAAAGATGGAAGCAAATTTTCATATTGAAACCAAAGATTAACCATATCCGTAAGTGAGCTTGGAGTTATATACGCTATAATTCAAATTAGGAAGAAGCCAAATTACATGTTTCAAAATATAAAATAGTAAACGTAGGTTTTTTCGAAACGATCGGGCCATGGCATGCTGCTAGTAGTCTAATAGTATCAAAAGCTATTTAATTCGCATTAGGTTAAGAATTTGTAAATTTTTTCGGTTTTTTCGATTCTTAACAGTCTCATAGTTCCTTGGTACCCAAAATTTTCGAAAAAAATTGTCTATGAATATGTTTTTTATAAAAGATTAGAAGCCCGATGACGAGCTCAGTCGAATGATGGTAAAATCAGATCAATTAGTTACTGGGTTAACAACTTATGTTTAGGTCAAGGCTTAGCCTATGAGCCGTAGGATTACCATATTACATTATATATAATGCCCGAAAACCAAGGCCGTCGGAAGTTATTCAATGGTTGATGGGTCGATCATTTAAATTCATTTTATTCTAGAGTCGTCGGTTAATTTTTTCGCATTCGTCAGTAAAAATGTCACGGGCGTGTAAAAGAATCAAATTACCCACCTCTTGTGGCGTTCCTGCAAAATGGGGTGGGCGAGGAAAGGATCAAATTACCCACCTCTTGTGGCGTCCCTGCAAAATGGGGTAGGCGAGGAAAATATCAAATTACCCAACTCTTGTAGTGTCCCTGCAAAATGGGGTGGGCGGAGAAAGGATCAAATTACCCACCTGTTGTGCCGTCCCTGCAAAATGTGGTGGGCCAGCAAAGGATCAAATTACCCACCTCTTGTGGCGTCCCTGCGGAATCATTAAATCAATTACAACGAAACATCGTAACAATAATACAGCAAAACGAACAAAAGAGCTCTGATTATATTGTTGAAGTTACGTGACACAAGCCCATTCTGCGACCTGGAAGTAAAACGAACTATAAGCTAATTAAACAAACACATATAGGTAAAAGTACAGAGATTAATTGTTTAGGGCCATCGAAAGTTATAAAGAAATGTGACCTTGCGTTGAAAATTGTACTTATGGATCGATTTTATTCCCTTCTAAATATTGCAAGCTTTACATTCTATTTTTCTGTGTTCATTCTATACGCTGTGCAAAGTCTAATAGATCTAAATTCGTTGCCGTTTTTTGTACGATAACCGCAGATCTCAATAGTTATAAGGATAGGTAGAACTAGACAATGTTCGACTGTGATTCAGCGCGCAAGGCGGCAATGCCTACGTTGAGTACCCAGCTGTGTCATCTTTCCTATATATTGCCTATAACTCCTATGATTTTTTGCTGTAGCAGACAGTATCGGCCGGTATATATTTCTTTATTTTTGCTAGATTTTTCTCTATAACTAACTGGATTGGTCAGGTTACATAATAGAATATAACATTTTTATACCTGATCACAAATTTGATTTTGCTGGCTGTGTTCCCATGTTTGTTTTTCATTAGTATCACTGACTGCTTACTAGTATATACACCGCATAAAGTTTGAACTTTGATACCACAACGCGAAAAAATGGTTCGATGACTTCCAATTTCTTGAAATCAATTTGCAATGGTAATATCCGTCAGTAGTCGATAAGGATTTATTACAACACACGGAAGGTTCTACCAAACATTGCAAATAATCTATATATAATCTACTTTTTAGATTCTAACCGCAAATTTGGTCAATGCTTTGTTCAAGGTGACTGGTTAGGTCATTGTCAGGTGAAACACTTATGTATCAAACCGTGCCATGATGAGATGAGACATATTACTGTGTTGTAACAACTGACTGTTTAGTGTTTACAATGATATTTAAGGTGACTGGGTGAGCCATTGTGACATAAACCGCTTTATGTCTGAAAGCGCGTCATTATCAGATGAGACATATCATTGTATTGGTACAACTAACTCTTTAGTGTTTGCAAATGATATATATTCAAGGTGAATGAGTGGGCCACTGTGAGGCAAGACGCTTATGTGTGAAGGAGTGCCATCATCAGATGAGCTATTCCACTTCACTGTTTTGGTACAACTAGCTCTTTAGTATTTACAAACAGTATTGTGGCATTTCCCACAAGAACATATGCGGGATTCATTAAGTTATAATTTCTCCACCATTTGGAAAACAAGTACCCCCGACAGTGTCTCGCACACGATCGCGAACACGGTCTAGCCTGCACTGTACATGATTATTTGAAATTAGATCAAATTAGTTGACTGTTAACGCGTTAAAATAACACTTTGCTAGAAGCTGCAATAAATTTCTATTTTGTCCCGCACTTATATACCACTAAGTATATTACTGCATAATCTGTTTTAACCATATTCGTCGTATTAATGCCGTATTTGGCGTATATTCTTAGCTCGCCCGATGCACGTTTTTTTGACATAACCTCCAACAACTGCTGTGGAGTTCCTCGTGGATCAGGCTTCAGATCTTCCTTTCTACACTTGGTATTGAAATATACATGATTGCACTATTATTGTGCGATACTGCCATTCTGTGGCTTTGTCAACGTAATTAATGCAATCTCTTTGAAATAAATATATTTTCGCAGACTTTTGTAGAATCATATGAAATATGTAAACAAATATTATAATATATAAAATATGTATATAAAAATATTAAAATAAAAATAAATATTAAAAATTAAATATTAAAATATAAATATATAAAAATATTATAATATATAAATTTGTAAACAAATATAATTTATGAACGACGCCGCTCTTGGATTTTCACTGCGAGAAATGGCTATAAATGCTATATAAATGTTGATTTTAACAGTTTTATATAACAAGTGTATACAATTATATATTACTATGTACCATCGAAATACATTTGTATAGGTATATAGTTTGTTTATATACATACATATACATATTATATACATATATGCTGTATATACATATATATATACATATTATATACATATATGCTGTATATACATATATACATATTACATGCTTGAATAATGTTATTGTTGTATTTTGGTACTTATTTGAGTCTGTTATTCGTGTAGAAACATAAAATAGATCCATTTCAAAGCATATTCAATGTTATATATTCATTCACTGTTAACGCCCCAATGTAACTTGGAGTATGGATTGACCCAAATTCTTTGAATGTAAGCTTTTTATGTGTTTGAAATTCTTATTAGGGATCTCGGATTTATAGAAATTTTTAATTCAAACGTTCATTATTTAGAATCCTTTTGTATTTATTTGTGAGTTCAAATAAACATAGACATTTGTGATCGTAGCTAGATCTTCCACCGATTTGACTTTATATTAAATGTGATTAAATTAAACCATCTTTGTGGGCACATCTTGCTGTACCAGCACATTAGAGTAATACAACTTTAGTTCAAATACCACAGATAGTTCAAATATCATAGAATCTTTTTGTATTTATTTGTTAGGTCCAATAAACATAGACATTTGTGATTGTAGCTAGACCTTCCACCGGTCTGACATTTTATATTAAATGTGATTAAATTAAACAATCTTAGTGGGCACATCTTGCTGTACCAGCACATTAGAGTAATACAAGTTTAGTTCAAATGCCATAAATAGTTTAAATATCATAGCATCCCTTTATAATTATTTGTGAGGTCAAATAAACATAGACATTTGTGATCGTAGCTAGATCTTCCACCGATCTAACTTTATATTAAATATGATTAAATTAAACCATCTTTGTGGGCGCCTCTTGCTGTAGCAGCACATTAGATTAATACTAGTTTAGTTCAAATACCACAGATAGTTTAAATATCACAGAATCCTTTTGTGTTTATTTGTGAGGTCCAATAAACATAGACATTTTGTGGTTGTAGCTAGATCTTCCACCGATCTGACTTTTTATATTTAATGTGATTAAATTAAACCATCTTTGTGGACGCCTCTTGCTGTACCAGCACATTAGACTAATACAAGTTTAGTTCAAATACCACAGATAGTTTAAATATCACAGAATCCTTTTGTGTTTATTTGTGAGGTCCAATAAACATAGACATTTTGTGGTTGTAGCTAGATCTTCCACCGATCTGAGTTTTTATATTTAATGTGATTAAATTAAACCATCTTTGTGGACGCCTCTTGCTGTACCAGCACATTAGATTAATACAAGTTTAGTTCAAATACCACAGATAGTTCAAATATCATAGAATCCTTTTTTGTATTTATATGTGAGGTCCAATAAACATAGACATTTGTGATTGTAGCTAGAAGATCCACCATCTGACTTTTTATATTAAATGTGATTAAATTAAACCATCTTTGTGGGCACATCTTGCTGTACCAGCACATTAGAGTAATACAAGTTTAGTTTAAATACCAGAGATAGTTCAAATACCATAGAATCCTTTTGTATTTATTTGTGAGGTCCAATAAACATATACATTTGTGATTGTAGCTAGAAAATCCACCATCTGACTTTTTATATTAAATGTGATTAAACTAAGCCATCTTTGTGGGCACATCTTGCTGTACCAGCACATTAGATTAATACAAGTTTAGTTCAAATACCACAGATAGTTCAAATATCATAGAATCCTTTTTTGTATTTATATGTGAGGTCCAATAAACATAGACATTTGTGATTGTAGCTAGACCTTCCACCGGTCTGACTTTTTATATTAAATGTGATTAAATTAAACCATCTTAGTGGGCACATCTTGCTGTACCAGCACATTAGAGTAATACAAGTTTAGTTCAAATACCAGAGATAGTTCAAATACCATAGAATCGTTTTGTATTTATTTGTGAGGTCCAATAAACATAGACATTTGTGATTGTAGCTAGAAAATCCACCATCTGACTTTTTATATTTAATGTGATTAAACTAAGCCATCTTTGTCGGCACATCTTGCTGTACCAGCACATTAGATTAATACAAGTTTAGTTCAAATACCACAGATAGTTCAAATATCATAGAATCCTTTTTTGTATCTATATGTGAGGTCCAATAAACATAGACATTTGTGATTGTAGCTAGAAGATCCACCATCTGACTTTTTATATTAAATGTGATTAAATTAAACCATCTTTGTGGGCACATCTTGCTGTACCAGCACATTAGAGTAATACAAGTTTAGTTCAAATACCAGAGATAGTTCAAATACCATAGAATCCTTTTGTATTTATTTGTGAGGTCCAATAAACATATACATTTGTGATTGTAGCTAGAAAATCCACCATCTGACTTTTTATATTAAATGTGATTAAACTAAGCCATCTTTGTGGGCACATCTTGCTGTACCAGCTCATTAGATTAATACAAGTTTAGTTCAAATACCACAGATAGTTCCAATATCATAGAATCCTTTTTTGTATTTATATGTGAGGTCCAATAAACATAGACATTTGTGATTGTAGCTAGACCTTCCACCGGTCTGACTTTTTATATTAAATGTGATTAAATTAAACCATCTTAGTGGGCACATCTTGCTGTACCAGCACATTAGAGTAATACAAGTTTAGTTCAAATACCAGAGATAGTTCAAATACCATAGAATCGTTTTGTATTTATTTGTGAGGTCCAATAAACATAGACATTTGTGATTGTAGCTAGAAAATCCACCATCTGACTTTTTATATTTAATGTGATTAAACTAAGCCACCTTTGTCGGCACATCTTGCTGTACCAGCACATTAGATTAATACAAGTTTAGTTCAAATACCACAGATAGTTCAAATATCATAGAATCCTTTTTTGTATTTATATGTGAGGTCCAATAAACATAGACATTTGTGATTGCAGCTAGAAGATCCACCATCTGACTTTTTATATTAAATGTGATTAAATTAAACCATCTTTGTGGGCACATCTTGCTGTACCAGCACATTAGAGTAATACAAGTTTAGTTAAAATACCAGAGATAGTTCAAATACCATAGAATCCTTTTGTATTTATTTGTGAGGTCCAATAAACATATACATTTGTGATTGTAGCTAGAAAATCCACCATCTGACTTTTTATATTAAATGTGATTAAACTAAGCCATCTTTGTGGGCACATCTTGCTGTACCAGCACATTAGATTAATACAAGTTTAGTTCAAATACCACAGATAGTTCAAATATCATAGAATCCTTTTTTGTATTTATTTGTGAGGTCCAATAAACATAGACATTTGTGATTGTAGCTAGACCTTCCACCGATCTGTCTTTTTATATTAAATGTTATTAAATTAAACCATCTTTGTGGGCACGTCTTGCTGTACCAGTACATTAGAGTAATATAAGTTTAGTTCAAACACGACAGATAGTTCAGATATCATAGAATCCTTCTGTATTTATTTGTTAGGTCCAATAAACATAGACATTTGTGATTGTAGCTAGACCTTCCACCGATCTGTCTTTTTATATTAAATGTTATTAAATTAAACCATCTTAGCGGGCACATCTTGCTGTACCAGCACATTAGAGTAATACAAGTTTAGTTCAAATACCACAGATAGTTCAAATATCATAGAATCCTTCTGTATTTATTTGTTAGGTCCAATAAACATAGACATTTGTGATTGTAGCTAGACCTTCCACCGGTCTGACTTTTTATATTAAATGTGATTAAATTAAACCATCTTAGTGGGCACATCTTGCTGTACCAGCACATTAGAGTAATACAAGTTTAGTTCAAATGCCATAAATAGTTTAAATATCATAGCATCCCTTTATAATTATTTGTGAGGTCAAATAAACATAGACATTTGTGATTGTAGCTAGAACTTCGTCCGGTTGGACTTTTTATATTAAATGTCATTAAGCTATACCATTGTTGTAGGCGCATCGTGCTGTACCTAATACATTGGAGTAATACAAGTTTAGTTCAAATAGCTTAGACATTTGTGATTGTAGCTTGCTCCAACACTGATCGGACTTTTATATTAAATGATTACAAATTAAACCATCTTTGTGGGCAACATCTTGCTGTACCTACCACATTAGAGTAATACAAGTTTATTTCAGATAAAATAGTGGTTGTGTACGACATAGCTAGGCATCAGGGTTTGAGGTTCAGCTTTTTGCCTTTTTAGAAAAATGAAGTATAATTTCCATGGTAGTTGGGAATTTGCCGTTGGAGGCAACTAGTATATATACGTGTAATTGTGTGTGTACGCACTTGTTAATAGTATCAGAACGAAATTGTTAAATTAAGAGAAGTTGGCTGTAACTCGACCCATTGCGCTCGTTTATTGTCATGTTATATGAGCTAACCACTTTTGATCGTCATTTTTGGTCAAATGAAAAGTCAAAATTAATGTTATAACAGCCACTTATAGTGCTTGTTTCGAAATTATAAAAGTAGAAAACGGACACCTCAGAAGGGTTGTTTGCTTTTGGTTTTATTTGATCGGAAGCAAACATAGCTTTGTGAGAACAGTCATGCTACAAAAAGAACTGCCGCATTGAAAATGCCTATTTGTATACGTATGTTTAAGTCCGCAGTGCCTCTTTATCTGTGTTAAATATCAGTTCAATTTGTCTTTGCTTGTCAGCTTACTATACATGTATTATGTAAGTTAGTGTCTATATCTTTTATACAGTGTATTTTCAGTACGCGTTAGTGTTGTTTTTTATGCCATAAAGCAATTCCTTTCAGATAGCTCCTGCGGAAAATACACTTTCTTTATTCGTAGTTATAAAATCAGAGTACCAAATTTAATTTGGATACATATCTTATAACGCTGCTGTGTATCAAATCTTGGTACAACAGTATAAACTATTTGGGAAACTAACTACATTTTGGGAAAACTAGTCCCAAAAGATATCATGACATTGATACCAAAAACTTGGTGCATTGATATTACATGTGTTGGAAAAATTTTTTAACACAATTGTTTGCTACATTTAGCACAGTTTTGGGAAATATTTCCAAAATTATAGGAAATGTTTCCCAAATATATATGTCAGAAAAGTATTCATTTAGATTTGATAAAGATTCGATACCACATATTTAAGACTGCTTTCTATTTCAGACATCCTGGAAATTTGAGTTCAAACATTTACTCACATTTACCTTGTTTATGTATACTTGTAAACACAGCGCACACAGTTTTTCGTACATTTTTGAGCCTTGATTTAAACGTCATTTGAGATTTCTTCTCCACAGACAAGTTTTTATGACAGTGTCTGCGCAGATCATATATTAAAATGTGTTAGATTTATTGACTTGCAGCATAAATAAAAAAGATTAAAATTAGTGCACTTTGAATTTAATCGACGACCCTACCTTGTGTTTTGCAGCTTTTAATTTATTTGTCCTCAAACAGCAACAACATAAGTATGAAATACTTGTATCGAGATGAAAGAGTAAATCTGCTAATAGATAACACGCGATACTCATGTATTTTCATGTTTTATAAACGTTGGCTTCTAATAAAGCGATGTGACTGTAGATATAGGAGAAACTCAAATAGGTATAAAACAACAACAATGCAACAAGCGTGATTGGGTTTTGTAACGGTTGTTTCTTTGCGACTTCTAAAAACGTAAATATAATACGCTTTATCGTCTTATCTTAGACTATAATAAATTCCAAGTCAGTCGTTCTAAACCCGCTGCGCTAAGAATCGCCTATAACAAAAGAAATAAAGGTGTGAAGTTATACGTTAATATTAATACAGCCCTGCAAATTTTGACTAATTTTGCTTGCACTATAATCAACTGACAATCTAAACATTTACACACACAATTCGGAGCACTATATCTATCCATAATATGCAGCGTTACCAATCGAAGCTGTGGAAATAACGTCGCTTTCAAGATCTGCTATGGTTTAATATACTCATTTCAAATGCGGTGTTTGACATGACGCGTGCATATACACAACGTCTCTGCAATTGAATTCATGCCAATTTTCCATAACGTTTGGCATATTTCTATAACTGACACAAATTTATTTCTGAGCCAGGCCACAGGCAATTAGTTCCTGGTCACAAAGCAGATATTATTCTTAACATCAAACCAAGTCAACGGCCCTATTTCATTACCATCAACAACTGCTGTGCCTACACAATTTCACAGCGATTCTTTGTATATGTAGATTACCAGCTAAGCCGAGACTAACCGACTCGTACTTTTCTGAAAAATGTTTAATTCAGGTTGGCTCGGAGCGTGAATGCTGTCTTGGTTCGCTTGAAAAAGCTTGAATTAGGGTCGGATTGCCTTGGCAGCAACTGGATATTGCTACAGAGGTTCTAACAGTAACGTAATGATTCATGTTATGTTTATTGAATCCTCTTAATATATGCTAGAGAATCGCGAGGTGAGTGGAAACGAAACGAGTGTGGTTAGCCTGGGTTCGGCAAATATATCGAAGTTACCGTGGTCCTTCTAAGTCCTAAAACAATAATATTTTAGCAACGCTTCAAAGGCAACACTATGCCCATTTTGACCATATATAATCCATATGGCCTTGCAACTTTTCCTTAATTGACCAAGGACTCGAAAACTTTTGAATTTATATATAATAAACTAAAACATTTTAGAAAAATTATTTCAGCCGTTTCTTAGCACATGTCACATTCTATGGGTATGATACAACCGCAAATGGAACCAGCAAATTTATTGTATTCAGCACCTTGAAAAACCTATAAACGCTTCCTCGCATTTGTCGTATTCTATGCGTATGACACAAACACAAATATAACTTATCGTATTCAGCACCTTGAAGAAAACCTATAGACACTACTTAGCACTTGTCGTATTTTGTGCGTATTACACAAACGCAACTTGGAAATTTATCGTATTCAGCACCTTGAAGAAAACCTATAGAATCTCCTTAGCACTTGTCGTATTTTATGCGTATGGCACGAACACAACTGCACCTTGCAAATTTATCGTATTCAGGACCTCGAAGAAAACTATAAATACTTCTTAGCACTTGTCATATTCTATGCGTATGAAACAAACACAAATGCAACTCGACAATTTACCGTATTCAGCACCTTGAAGAAAACTTTAGACAATTATTAGCACTTGTCGTATTTCATGCGTATTACACAAACACAAATACAACTTGCAAATTGATCGTATTCAGCACTTTGAAGAAAACCTATAGACACTTTTGAGCACTTGTATTTTATGCGTGTGACACAAACACAAGTGCAATTTGCAAAGTTATCGTATTCAGGACCTTGAAGAAAATCTATAGACATTTCTAAGCACTCGTCATATTCTATGCGTATGACACAAACACAAATGCAACTGGCAAATTTATCGTATTCAGCACCTTGAAGAAAACCTTTAGACACATCTAAGCGCTTGTCGTATTTTATACGTATGACATGAACACAAATGCAACTTGCAAATTTATCGTATTCAGCAACTTGAAGAAAACTTATAGACAATTATTAGCACTTGTCGTATTTTCTGCTGTGCAACTTGCAAATTGGTCGTATTCAGCACCTTGAAGAAAACCTATTGACATTTCTCAGCACTTGTATTTTATGCGTGTGACACAAACACAAGTGCAATTTGCAAAGTTATCGTATTCAGGACCTTGAAGAAAATCTATAGACGTTTCTTAGCACTCGGTATATTCTATACGTATGACACAAACCCAAGTGCAACTTCCAAATTTATCGCATTCAGCACCTTGAAGAAAACCTATAGACTCTCCTTAGCACTTGTCGTATTTTATGCGTATGGCACGAACACAAATGCACCTTGCAAATTTATCGTATTCAGGACCTCGAAGAAAACTATAATTACTTCTTAGCACTTGTCATATTCTATGCGTATGACATGAACACAAATGCAACTCGACAATTTATCGTATTCAGCACCTTGAAGAAAACTTATAGACAATTATTAGCACTTGTCGTATTTCATGTGTATTACACAAACACAAATACAACTTGCAAATTGATCGTATTCAGCACTTTGAAGAAAACCTATAGACACTTTTGAGCACTTGTATTTTATGCGTGTGACACAAACACAAGTGCAATTTGCAAAGTTATCGTATTCAGGACCTTGAAGAAAATCTATAGACATTTCTTAGCACTCGGTATATTCTATACGTATGACACAAACACAAATGCAAGTGGCAAATTTATCGTATTCAGCACCTTGAAGAAAACCTTTAGACACATCTAAGCACTTGTCGTAATTTATACGTATGACACGAACACAAATGCAACTTGCAAATTTATCGCATTCAGCACCTTGAAGAAAACTTATAGACTGCTCTTAGCACTTGTCGTATTTTATGTGCATTACACAAACACAAATGCAGCTTGCAAATTTATCGTATTCAGCAACTTGAAGAAAACTTATAGACATTTCTCAGCACTTGTCGTGTTTTATGCTATGCAACTTGCAAATTGATCGGATTCAGCACCTTGAAGAAAACCTATAGACATTTCTCAGCACTTGTCGTATTTTATGCATATTACACAAACACAAATGCAACTTGTAAATTTATCGTATTCAGCACCTTGAAGAGAACCTATAAACATATTCTAGACCGCCCACCAAAAGCCACGGTGAAAAATGGTTCTATTTGCATCATAAAGTTGCAAGTTAAGTCTGTATTGTGAGAATCTGTCAGAAAATTATTGGTCCAGCGGAAAATCTAGGTGCATAATTGGATTTGATCAAACAGAAAGAAAATACGATAATCTGTCAGTCCAATGATGGGTTGTGAGTGACAGCAACAGATAAAGTATTTTTTGGCATAGTTGGAGGTTTAAGGAAACCTCGCTCGCTGTCGTGCTTTTACAAAAATATGGTGTTAAACTTAGTCATTTAAGTCAGTTTATGTTTCATGCAGTGTGTATATGCCTAAGTATTTAGAAAATGTTACAATTCAAGTTTATGAATACACATTAATACCGGCCGCAAAATGTTTTATATATGCGCATAAAATTAACGGTTGCATATGAGATCCTAAATAATACACGTAATTAAATTATCTTTCAGTTAAATTAAGACATCCTTGCACCAACGTTTGAATTCCTAAGTCACTGCCGAGCCGGACACTTACATTTACTGACTTATAAATCAAATTCAGACAATCCTTTAATGCATCCATTGATAGAAAATGTTTTCATATCAGTGTATCCGTTTTAAGTTATAGGGCATCTATAATAAGATTCTGCTCAGCGGTGCTTATCGTAACTAAATTACAAAGAATATTTTGCGACAAAAATTATATAATTTCATTCATCGCTAATATTTGTAACAAAATTTTCTGGAATATTTCTGTTGCTTGGCAGCTGTACCTACTAGCGGTGACCTGTTGTCGGTATCTTTATTTGCAAAACTATCTCTCCTGCCGCAATTACACATATACCAACCAGGATTTAAAAGCCATCAAAAACAAGTTCATGCCAAGTTAATGTATGCTGCGACAAAAGGTAAAACGTTTATTGAATTAGTTTGCTATGGTCGTATGTTGTTCTTAGTCAATGACACTGGTTCTATTATGTGGACAGAATTATTATGCGTTTAGCTTAAATGTTGTGAAAAGGCATAGTATATAATTAGCTTAAAATTAGCTGTTACAGTAGCTTTTTTGTAGTTATCTTCAATTGTATGGTTATTTTATAATGTTCAAAATT
>JASANE010022247.1:0-51761 GCA_030248225.1 Trileptium ribeirensis | reverse complement strand
ATAGATAATGTATTGCTGCAGGAAAGTACGTGAGAATTCTGAACCGGTGCAGTTAAAAATAGTCTGGCGGGCGCGAACATGGGGCACCTGGGCCGCATACGTTGAAAATTCAGATTTGTAATTACAGTGTAATTCTTACTGTAGCCACATTTTAAACAATTTTAAATTTGCAACTATCTGCATTTCACCACATTCATCTGTGTCCACTTGGGGGTTCCCTTGGTTAAATTGGGAGGCCATAGGAAGAACAATTTTGAAACTACAAGACATACCAAACGTGTGTGTATATATTTTAACGATTGATTACAATATTGTGTCTATCTATAAAAGGTAAATGTTCGCGGTTTTTAACCCTACAGGAGAATATAGTTGGGAATTTTTAGAGAAACTAAGCAAAAAATGCTCATTCTTTTTACCCACTACAAAAATGGCTAACCTTTTGGCCGCGCAGAATAGCACACGGCAGGGTGTCTTTTGGCCCTCCCCATTTGGAGAATAATCTATTTCCTCTAATGTCGCACTTGGAAAGATATGGGAGATTTCCCGCCATTTGAGGAACGCCGCTTGCTACGCAACCTACTCTTTAATTGTCCGAGGACTTATCCTTGGTACCCGTAGCATGATTTTATTATTATCCAATGCCTATGAATGTTTTCGACATGCTATACCTTGCTATTTCAATCTGCCTAAGTTGTACCTGTCGAGGATTCTTCCTAGTTCGTAATTGGGGAAACCAAAACACCTGACCTTCATTTTGTCAGTCGTACTGAGGTATAAAATTGCTAGAAAAAGTCAGCAACCTGTAACTTAACGACTGACTTGAGTTCTTATATATAATGATCGAAGTTTTAGCTGTTTTAGGAACAGTTGGCGGGTTCTTTGGCTAAAATATGGAAAAATAGGCATATGTTTAGCCTAGCAAGGAAAATATTCTAATTCAAAAAGTAGCTGTGTGGTGTGAAGTAGGGAAAGTTAAAACTGTTGGATGGGACATGATCTGGTGGAAAATTGGGGAGGTCAAAATACCTGCCCACTTCTATTTTAACATTTAAAGACAGGTTCTACACGTAAACGTGTCGCATAATGTATTTAAGTATGTCAGATGTAAACTTTCATTGATGTTAAATAATTATAGGTTGTTCTGGTTGTAGGGTATCAACCTAATGCCAAATACTGACAAAGTGTGTATCGAACACATATTTGAAGAGCTCAAGACAACGGTTACGCTTACGCGTGATGTGAACAATACAACTGCCAGTGCCTGCAAAGCACATTTCCGCGATTGTGAACAAATTGAGCGCGAGGTTTGTTTTACAATTTTATGTTGCAGTTGATAGCTTCAAGTACAACGCTTAAATTGTGTAACTGCTGTTTAATATTGTTTTCACGCCGGCCTTGGTTTTGTATCATCTTGACAAGCTAAAAATAAAGTAAGTTTTTTGCAAAGAGATTTAAGCAATTTGTCATAAACAATTACATCGAGTAACTAGTGTGCCCATGACCCAAGCGGTTATCATTATGCAATGTCACATGGAGCTTCCTTTCTGATGATTGATGCTAAGCTTTTTGTTACAAATATTTCATTGTTGATGTGACAGATACAGATTTGTCATCTGCTTTGAATAAGTAGACTGTGAACAAACCACGCCATTATATGTGATAACGGCGTGATAAATTGGAAATTTAGGCGTTGTAACAAAAACAATTCACAGCTGAAAATGGTTAGATTAATTTCTAAAGAGTCTTATAATAATGCATATATATCATTCTAATTGAATTGGGAGAACCGTGAAAATGAAATTTATGCAATTTCTATCCCACATGTTAAAAGTTTAGGTTTTTGAGCTCCGTAAGAAAAATTTCCACTTTTTTTGCGCCGCAGCGAGAATTTGGCTTTTTTAGTCTCATAAAAAATACCTGGGACGAGGCTGAATTCACCGGGGAGCAAAACATTGGTGTTTCGCTCTCATTTCTCCGTGGGAAGCCCAGCTGCGGAGTGCGATTTCTTCATTGCGTCAGCATAACGGCAATCCTACTAGCGCTAAGCCTAAAACAGTTTATTGGAATATTTTCTATTCTAAACTCGCAAACCCAATTCATGTCTTTCGCAAACGAGGTCGTGTCGTTGAATAGTAAAAGTATACAATAGCATCAATTTATTTTCTTTAGTACATTCGTGTATATATTCTGGAAGATAATGAGACAATAATAATAATAAGATAGTAATAATAATAAGAATAATACTAAGATAATAATAATATAATAAGCAGCATAATGCGTCATTTGATTTGTTACAAAGTTTTGAAGTTATTCATACAGTACGCGCCAGAAATAATCTGCCGTCGTTTTAGTGAGCGAGCTGAGTTAAAACATCTTTCGGGCAGCGACTATTTCTACTTCTACTGTTATATGCAATGTAGTTTATGTTTAAATTTAGCTGTTTTATACAATCACTTTTGCAATCGAATCCAATTGTTATTCGAAGTTTGTAACTGATTTTACAACCAACAATATCAAAATTAGGAGGGGCGGGGTGTACGGCTATGCTGAAAAAAAAACGAGAAAACTCACGTCCGTTTAGAGCTTTTTTACCTTTCATGTCTGCATGAACGACTTTGCCACTCTTGCCTTGAGTACGACTATGTATATTCATGATGTTGTCAGTGTTCATTATTGTACATGTGAAGTTTAAAGAGCCATATCCATATCTCTCCATTCCATGATGGATGCAAATCTCTTGGTCATTATAATGCAAATCGTCGATCAATAATAATGACAATCGTATGTACAGCCATTTCCTAGGCACGTTTGATTTCTGTAGTCCGTGATTGTAGAAGTGCGGTTTTATGTGCTGCACACCTTTTAGTTATATAACTGTATAGCTGGCTGCTCCATTCGCTGAAAGATTTGCCAGGGTGCATGTGGGAGCGAACCAGAAAGTTTCTTGCTAGGGGGCTTATGGTGGTCCATATTTAAAAATTTTTCAAAATTCAACATTTTTCAGAGAACGCTATAATTGTTCATAAATAACCCTAGAAATGGCTTTTTAACCATTTTTGCTAAAATTTATCAATCATATTTTGATTTAAACTATGATTAATTTTTAAAAATAGTAAAATTTTGTGAATGTTATGTCATCTAAGTGGTGTTTTAGCGAGGGAAGCCAAAAATTTTGCTTGTTGGTTTCTTCCCCCCTTTGGAAAGGCCAGTATAGTGAAAGCAACTGTGATAGCGTGAAATTATTGTCACTCCTAAAGCAGTTCACCGTTTGAAGCAAGAGAGAAATGTAAAATCATCGTAAATCGTTGAATAATGATATTTTGTAATGTTAATCTCTTTGTTGTTAGAAGTTTTGGTTTTCTTTCCTTCATCCCCAAAGTATTTAGTTTAGGTTTTTTATTTCACGTTCTGTGTAATGTCGGCATTTTCTAAGGAACGTTATGCATATTTTTGGATGGAACACGTAAATTACGTATTTGAACCATGGTCCAAAGAATGGATGTACAAAGAGAGCGAGCACACAACAGCTAGAACATCAAAACGATCCGCACTTGGCCGAAGTCAATTTTTCACCACTACATTCTGGATACTGTGCCCATATGATCATGATGTCTGTTCTGCGTGCCGTCGTGTTTGTAACAATTAAAATACACACAGCTGTTAAGATTCGATTACATTTTAGACAGACACAGTAAATGATTTTCACAAATTTTTGGTTTAGTTGTACTTGTGTTGGAAAAATTTCTCATTTCTGCAGGACGATGCGTATTTTTATATTAATAAAGGCGTAAATTACGCATTGCGCAAAATAGAGAATCCTGTTTACCATAACATTGAGTTGTTTGGCAGTAGGAATGTTACTTTATGAAATCATTTCGATTTTAAGTTTATAACTTTGTCGCGATGATCAATCCAAAAACGTATAAAGCCACAGTTGCAGAAAGCATGAATAAAGCTGAAATTTCACTCAAAATGTATTTAACCTTACGTCTTTGTGTGTTTTTGCAAACCAGATAGGGTATATTTTGGTGCTTCAAAAAGTATACTTTTATGGTTCTAGTTGCTGTTGCTGCGCTCTGAAAATATAAGACTCAGAAATCGTCTTGACGATATTCGCACAAAAATGGTAAGTTCCGCTGTCTTGAAACTGTTGGAATATTGTGTTTTTGTTAGCATATCAAAATTACATCACCTTCAAAAATTGCTGTCGCTCGCTCGAAATAAATTTTTTTAAAAGTATATTACTAGGCTCTTGGCGACATGCCCAGGGTATGAATTCGGAGAAATGAGAAACTGTACCGTTATCATACAGCGGAACAACTCATTAAAAATATATTCCTGTTACGAACCAAATATGTAATTCACCAAAAAATATTTATTAATCTGCTATTCAATAAGGCGTAGATGCAGCAAAACTGATAGTCAGATATCTAAGAGGATTAAGTCTACCTCAGAACTGCTTAAGAATCGTGCACAAAATATCTATGTATATACATATATAAGACTCATAACAAAAGCATAGTAGCACAGAAAACATAAACAGAATTTGCTACAGACCGCATCACACTCGTTCCTTTCGCACCACTCGCCTTGTCTCACCGATTGATATAACTACCTCTACACGAAGAGATACGTCTAAATACAGTGATGATTTGAAATCAGCACCCACGTAAACCCATATGAACTTATTTTTAGCCACAAATCTATTAATATACCGTTAGAAGTGGTAACGTCACGGATGACTATATGTCGTCGGGCCCAAATTTGGCCTCAAATACCAATTGACCCAGGTGGCCTACATCAAATCTGTTGACACCTTGCAGGTAGCCCCGCAGTAGCTCTATCCACACACGAAAATTCGTTCGAATCGCTGGAGTGGTTGCGTAGCTACGGCTTGACAAATTTTGACCAAAATTTTGGAAATTTGCGCATTTGCTAAAGTCCCCCATACCAAAACAACTTATATACTCATAAATAAAGCTTCCTAGGGCACACATTTCGATATCAAAATGATTCAAATTGGCACAAGGGTTGCCGAGTTATGAGCAAAAATGACCCAAAAATGGCCCATTTTAGCCATGTACCCCTGGGTACCCTCTTTGACCCCATGTGGTGGAATCGGAATAAAACCTCCAAAAGGCACATCTAGAGTATTGTAGCTTTCATATGAGCCCTCACACGTCCATATCGGTTTACGTTGAGGTAACGAAGTCCTGTTTACAGAGAAAAAATAAGCGGACGACCATGTTTTTCACCATAGTGCGGTCTAGTGAGAATTCTTCGATTCCAAAGCTAGCGCTTCTCCATCTCCGAATTCAATTAATTTAAACAGTTTCGAAATCTCGAGCGAGCCACTCATTTGTTCGAAATGCGATAGTCATTTCTGGCATGTAATGTAGGACGTTCAGGGATATCCTGATTCGAAATAGATTATCCGCAGCTACTGAAACATTCGATTACTTTCATAACGAAACAGTTGTTTTATATTCAGTTACTTATTGCTATGAGTTCATGGTAACCATCGTAGAAGAATATTCGCGTGAGTCCACTTTAGGCGCGTACACCTAATTTGTTCTTTTGTCAAGTTAGTTCACGATCGTAAAACGATGAACACGAACTAATTACGAACTGTGAAGCGCAAAAGCTGTTCGCAGTTACTATTTTGCCATTTAGCATCGCAATTTGCTGACTGCATACAATGTGAAAACGCGATTACGAATCGCATTTTTCTCGTATGCTATAATACAAAAATAGACAGCGAACATTGGTGTCTGGTTCAGAATGTAATTTGATGAACGCGGAAATGGACACATGTGTGCGAACGCAAATTCCATTCGTACATCGCAGAGCCCATGTTCGCGTTCACAAAAATGCGAATTCCGTTGTCGAAAATGTGATCCGAATAATAAACAACCTTTATGGACGCACCTAAAGTAGGATCTCGCGTTACAACACTTAGACACAATATAGTGCACTACTGTTATCCAGGAGTTCATGAAAACACTTCGGATGAGTATTACAACGCTTAGACACAATAAAATGTACCATTTTGTTGCGCTGGAATTTTTGCAACTGGAAAAATTGTTCTCGTTTAAATTTAGATGTGTTTTAGTAATATTGTATTATGTTCCTCACTGCATTCTTTCAAGTAATGGAACTACCAGTAAGAATTTATTATTGCCTACATACAATACTGCCATGATTGTCGGGTTCTAAACTAACATACTTCGAAAGAAAATAAAAACCTCGAAATCATTTGGAACAAGGTTATGTAATAATTTTTGCGAATGTATTTCGAACATACAATTTTTATTATTACGTTAACAGTATAATTATGTTTTATAATTTTTCATTTAAACGCTCGTCCACAAAAACTAAGTATTATCGAACAAGTCCTGAAGGACCTTCGAACATAGTTCACAAGGTATACTTATCGAACGAACAACGGTAATTTTTGACATGAAGTGTAGATGGTACGCCTTTCGCAATGAGGGAAGCTGTGAAGGGGGGGGGCTGGTTCGGAACTAGAGGTGCAGGGTTGAAATCTAAAAATTTCGTTCAGTGGAAACATTAAAATTGTCTCAAATTAATATTGATATTTAAACCAAGTTTTGTTGAAATTAATCAAATTTTCAACTTCAAAAAGGGTTTTTGGAAAATTTTATTTCAAGTTTTTACGTCCAGTGGGTGCTTTTACCGTAGGGAAGCAAAAGTTTTGGCAGGGGAAGCCATAAATTTGATCGAGGCACCAACCGGTGCGTCAACGTGAAATGGCAGACCACACCTGTGGAGTCGCCAGACCTTGCGATTACGGCCAACATACCTTGAGGCAAGATTCGATATTCGCAATATTATCTGGGGCGGTATAGGCTACAATTTAACACTCTGGGTGGCAAGCAGTTAGCGATTCTTATGTTGGTTAGTGAAAATACATAGCTGGGAGTACATGCACTACAATAGTCGAATGTGCTATCTATAATAGTTTATATTGATAATTTATACTGGTTTAAGCCATGATAGGATTCATTTGCAATCCTTAGTTGTGAATTATGGCACCATATTGGGGTGAGTTTTTAAGACTTGTGTGTGAAGCCGGAATTGAATTGTAACGATTATGGTGTTTAGCTGTGTTCTTTTAAATGCTAACTATTTGATATATTAGGACAATAGCGAAATGATTCAGCGAGCTCGAAAAATGCTGTCGTCAACAAATAGCGTGATTCGAGACACAAAGCAAGCTTTTCATGAAGTATCCGAGTTGCGAAAGCAACAGCAATATAAAATAAAAACGACCACATCTACTGCCAAAATTTCAAGGACCAAGAAACAAACTGCCACTGCGACTTCCGCAAAACATGCAACAAACCATGGAGAAATCAACAACAAGAATAGTTCATCTCGAGGAGATAAGCTACATCACAGTCAATGAATCATATAAACATTAATTTTCTTTTGTTATACATACCTTGGAATATTTTGCTCTAACGCGGCTGTTTTCGTACTGATTCATTTTTAAATTTGTTACGTTTTCTTTTGCTAGCTTTACCGTTATAATAATATTAACAAGTTGTATTTTTAATGATAGATCGGCTGACAAATGCCAGTTTTGATTTACGTTGAAATGTCACCGAAATTATATACATATTTTATTCAGCGTCCAGTATCGCGCGAGCTCGCCTGCATCAGAACTAATAAATAGTAATAATAATAATTTCGTTCTGATTACCGTGGAATATTTTTGCGATCATTTTCTACTGATTAATAGATGTTTTGCTAGCTTTTCAGTTGTCTTAATAATAACAATAATAGTATTGTAGCACATTGCGTTCGGCAGATAATATTGTAATGTCAATAATGCCAGCTCAGATGTATGTACGTTTAAATTCTGACATAAATTATTAGTAAAAGTTGGTATCAAGATTCATGATGTGGTGCATGAGTGAAGCAGTCATACACGTTTTTAGATATAGTGCCGTTTATGGATTGGTCAGCTTTTTATACTCATTGTTTTACTGCGATTGCATTTTTATTTTTTTCTTGCTTTTACCGTATTATGCCTAAGTTAGCAAGAAGTAAATTGTAGTATTTTTAAAACGCCATGTAACAAGCCACGACCTAAAGTAGCTACATCGTGCTTAATTCGCTATACAAAAAAGACGTATTTTGACACATATTATTTGACCAATTGCGATCCCATCAACATTGTGGCCCATATCACCTGTAGGGGCCGAACGTTATAAAGTTAAAAAAAAGAACAGCTTAGAGCAGCCCCCCGACTGAGGCTTAGTACATGGCTCATATAGAAATCTTAGCTTAGGCTAAGACTAATGCTTAATCTCAGTATATCGAGAATGACATAGCATGCATTTCATTTCCACCCCTAAAGGGTACATTGGCCACGGTTGTTATGGCGCATTTCGTCTCGACGACCCATTTTTAACGCTGCAAAATACAATCCAAATGTACAGGCAGTCACCGTATCATTCGCTGATGTATAGGACTCGCACTTGAACATAAACCGAATACCACACATATTAATCGATGATAGAGATAATTTATGGTCGATTTTTTGTTTCGGCTACCATGGCCCTAATTTTACATAATCCTGGAACATACGATGTGGTCGGCTCTGTCCACTTTACATTTGGTAAAACCAACGTTACGGCTTCACGTTTTTGGGATGCTGTATGGAGAAATTTGTAATAAAGATTTTACATATCCTAGTTTAAAATGGACATTGTCGAAAGAATGCCGAATTGGGGACAACTGCTAAATGTATTTTTCCAGTCAATTCCGCTATGCACACGACAATGTTGCGCTTTTTGATTTTCAATTTTTTCAAAGACTAACGAAGGTTAATCCCATGGTTTGAGAAATTTGGTAAACAGTTATTTCATGGAAACAGACTTGCAGTTGCTTAAAGTAGGATTTTTCTCTAACCATGTAGGGTTCGTCTTTATATATGTAAATAATGCTGGGTTGAAATATTCGTAATGCATAAATTACATCTTTCAGGAAATTTATAAGTATTTTAAGAAAAAATCTACGTTATGTCCAAGTATTTGTCGAATTGACTGCTTTCAACGTAAGTGCAGTTGCATTTAATGCATACAGTTGCATTCCAGCTATAACAAAACTTAGGTCTCATATAGCACTCAAGGTAAATCTGCATAATTGAAAAAATTCCAAAATATCATTTTTATCGAGGAAATTGAGCATTTATAGGGCCGCGCTGCACCACAGACAGGCAAAGACGTACTCATTGAAGTTTTTAAAACTGACCAACGCGTTTAACCGGTTAAGTTATTACCCTATATGCCCGTCGTTCACCCCAACAAAAAAGGCTATGGTTTTATTTAATCTTATTGGTAGGAACAGGTTCTGGTTGCGCCCAAAATCCATAGTTCCAGTTCGGGCTAATTTCGTTTTCCGTTGCCCGCTGATATGCACGTAATATAATGTACATAATCTGTCCGGCAAAAAGCCAGATACCACCCAGCTTATAGAGATATGGCCGTTTTATGACAAAAATTGCGGCACAAATTGTGTTTAGGTTCCAATGTGCCCAATTTATCTAATCCTGGAGTGTAGATAACAACCGTATTATCGAGTATGTTCAGCTAGATAGCGCTTAAATTTACAAAAATGCTTTATATCTGCATCGGTTATGGTTACGTTTTCGTGTATATCAGGTCGTGCTAACTTTTACAGTCTTAGACATAATCATGTACCAATGGTAGTCCTATACAAAGCTTCATTTCTTACAAATTCTTAATGCATGTGTCAATATTTTTTATCCATAAAAGTGATAAACTATAATCGACACATTTCGATCGATTATGTCGCACTATTTCTAGGCACGAATGTAGTCAGCTAATGCTAACTAGGTGGTTATCTAATTTTAATATATATACTCGTTTTCACTCAGTTTATAAGTCAATTTGTTGACATATTGGGTAAATTATGATCTTGTAATAAACGTTTGTGCTTTTCGAGTCTCGGGTTTCAGAGTGTATACTCAGTTTTTATATTCTCAGCTTTCGAATATCTGTTAACGTAATCTATATCCCCGTATTGTTATGTTGGTAGATCATCTGGAAATATAAATGGATATATATTCGCCTTACATATAAAACAGTTAAGGTAGAATTAAAGGCTGTTGAGGGATCAGGCTTTGTCGTTTCGAGGAACAGTTAAATGTACCCGACTTTAGTTCAAGGGTGTAGGCTTATGTCCAGAAAAACGGCCCCCTGATTAGGCTTGATGCCTACTTCGTCAGGGCCCTTGCTTTTGGACGTATGATAACTTGATAAACGGGATGCACCAATCCTTAAACGCACCGCTGCCTATCCTTCAACTGTTGCCCGCATTTGTACAAGCATGAAGTTTTCCCTGAAACCACAACAGCTTCTTGATTCCACTATTTGTACTTTAGTAGTAAGTTTATAACTTATTGGCGTCTAATTCGGTAATTTGTCATAAATTCACGTACCACTTCGCTAAATCGAGTTATTTATCAATATTTTGTGCGTGCTTTTTTTTGAATTCTGTTCGAAATCCCTTCAGACTTGTGGTTTTTAGCCATGTCTTATGGCTGATCAGTGACTGCCCTCGTTGCGTGATAGATCGTCTAGATTGTATTATTTAATGTAGGATACTGAGACAGTAGTGTCGTTAACTGTGAGTAAAACAATCCGCTTCCGTTCTACTGATAAATATTTTTCCATCAATAGTTTTTAATTGCTCAGGTAATGTGTCTCAAAGTATAGTGTTCAGATAGTGTACATGCCAGGTATAACTATCTGGGGTCTTCATTCGCTGAAAATTTTGCCAGAGGGCAGTAACCAGGGAGGTCTTCTGGTTCCGAACAGGGGGCGCCCGGTTTTGCTAGGGGACATTTTGCCAAGAGACAAACGGTAAAAAATCGTGTCAGAAAAACTGCCAAAACGTTTTTGATGGAGAGAAAAACTGATTTTGAAGCAAATTTTTCGAAATTTTTGGCTTCAGAACGCAATTTTACCACAAATTTTGATCAAATTTTACATATTTTGGGACCATTGGAAACAAAAAAATTTGCCTAGCGGCAATGAGCTGCGAAAGCCCAAAATTTTGCCAGCGGGAACGAATCGGGGGGGGGCACCTGTTTTGAACCAGTGGGAACCGAAAAATACCAGGGCAAAATTTGGAGAACCCAGAATATGCGAATTGTTATTCTCATGTTTTTCATTAAAATTTTTAGAATGTCGCTTCAAAATTTATTGTCTACGGTTTTTGTAGCATGATTATCGATGGATTTGTTGACTGTATAGTAGACGGAACTTTAATAAAACTACTCGATCCAAGTGTTATTTCAAAGACATGGGTGGATTATTTCAAAACAGAGATTTTCGACAAATTTAAAGCGGAAGAGTATTGCGACGTATTACAACAAACGGACGTTGTACTTGATTTCATTTGGGAACAATTGCATGTCGGGCACTGGAAGGATGTCCTAGTAGGGTGGCGTACTGCCTATTCGGTAGCATCATTAGTACGCGCTGTTACGTTCGCTGTTATGCCTAACTGTAACGTTATGGTAAGAATTTTTATGCTGTATCAATGAAACAATAGAACCGGAGTATTATTAAAGATGTTAATGTATAGTCACAATTTTGCTTTTAGACATGCAGTGATGTGTGATGACTCGTTTATTTTGTTAAAATTTGACTTAATTTTTGCAGTTTTAAAGTTTGTTTTGCGAAAACATTACTTTTGAAAATATTCTAAACTGCAACGCTTTGCCTTGGTTTGTCACTGCTAACGCATGTGTCCTAACGCGTAGGGTATTTTGTTCCTTGCAAAACCATATTGCAATACACGTATATACTCCTCAATGTGCTGTTTTAGAAGGCTGTGTCTGCTTGTGATATGGGACTAATTATGGGCGCGCCGGTAGCCAATAATGCGCTGGCCAGGCTTGCGTCAATTTTACATCCGAAAATATGTGAACGTTATGGCTTGCCGTCAGATACTAACATTGTGGACGACGGATCTGATCCTCGGGTTTGTCTTCCGAATTGTCTTTATGTGTTACATTGATAATGTATCGCATCAAATCGAACATCAATGCTATGTCTTTATATTTATGTACTGTATACTTTCTAAATTATGCGTGAGTGAAACTAGTGCTGTGAAGAATTTGGCAATTTCCGTTACTGATCTTTTTAGTGTGACACATATAACTCAATTTTGGCTGGTCGGATGGATTCGCCGTATAGCTCATAATGAAAGCTTGAAATCCATATTTCTACCTTTGGTTTAGGCGCGCAGCCCTGTTCGAACATCTTTACCCTAAAAAGCGGTCCGATGGTGATCGGGGAAAGGCCGCAGAGAGCAAAAGGCCTACATCACGTTATTTATTGTATCTCAACAACCTGTGTAGATATCTGAGTCGAATTGAAGTCATTTTGTGGAGCAAAAAGCCTGCATAATTCTTTTCTCCGCGGCTCTCTCAGAATATTGAGATTTATGTTCTTATTGGGCATATAAGACCAAAATACACGAAAACGGCAACATTTCCGAAACCGTTCAAGCTTAATGAGTATTTTTGGTCTTATTTTGCGCAGCAATTTTTCCTCTATTTAGTTACATATTGTGAATCCCTAAATGCGCAATAAGTGGGTATGTTTCCTCAACTTACTATTCAAAGCATGGTGATTGATTGTTGTGACTAAGTTGATGCTCAGTATAGCTGAGCTTATTAACATTTCCCTAAATTACGCATTCAAAACGCAATTCACCATCTTGGCGATAAGACTAGCTACTAGTTTACATCTGTATGTTGAACCCATAAAGCTAGACTCATTCAATATTTTTGTGGCTACATGTAGTGCGGGAATCAGAGCATAGTTTTAAAAATTAACGCATGCCATTAGGGTTAAAAATATGGTCTAGAACCTTTCAGTATTGAGTGCTTTTGTTGACTTGTTTTAACTGCGACGTTTCGATTCTTATTTTAAACAAAACCTGATAAACGCAGACCTAAGTAAAAATTTTTTTTATATAATATATATACCAGATTTAGTACAGAACAGCCACAACATTAATCTGTTTATTATAGTTTGTCTTCATTCTACAATCAGAATCCGAAAGGATGCTTAATTTCAGAATTGTTTTTATCTTCTACATAATAATTTACTAGTCGCGAATTGTAACATTAGTTTTACGGGTTCTTTTAAACATCTGAGACTAGGGTTTAGAAACGCAGGCTTTGTTCTGACCCTTAGCAAACGACTTGACTTTGGTCCGTGTATGTTGTAAAGATCGTAATATTTACGACAAAAATTGGAAAATAATCAGCAAAAATTTAGCGAAAATTCGGAAAAACGGGGAAACAAAATTTGTGGTGGTCAAAAATGAGAATTTTAGGGGGAAGAGGAGTGTCTTTTAGGTGTCACGCAGAGCCCTAAGGGGTCAGCCTCCCACCTATAAAAACCCGGTATTCGACGACGCCAGCATTCGTATCCAGTAGTTATTCCATGTATACATATTGTGTCCGTCAAGTTAAATGCTGTACAATGTGTTTTTGCGTAGGTGTTTTCAGAATCTGACATATCAGATTAGTATAAAGTACAATCTCAGCCAGTATTTAAGCCACAGTCGGTTGTCATATATTGCGATCGATCTCAGTTTTATGGATTTGTTATCGATTTTGATGTAACTATTTATTGACTGTGTTTGATCAAACGATATTTCATTCATTGTTTTCGACTGCGCAAATCGCATTGGATTTCAAATTTATAATCACGATTAAGCGAAATTTTGATTGGTTTAAATAATTATTAAACACCATGATACTATATCTATATGCCTGTCGGGAATTTTATCTAATAAAACAGCACATATTTGATTTGTGGCTATTACAGCTTTAATATCTAGAATCTTCATTTCACCGGCGTAGTCACGGCGAGAAATAAGCGTACAAGCGAAAATATTTAACAATTATTATTTAAACCAATCCAAATTTCGCTTAATCGTGGTTATAAATTGGAAATTTACTGTGTTTGATCAAACGATATACCATTCATTGTTCGAATTGCAGTAAATTTTTAAATTTATAAATACGAATAAGCGAATTTTGATTGGTTTAAATAATATCATTAAACAATTTTCAATCATGCACTTATTTTTGGCCGTGACTACGCCGGCGAAATGCGGATTCTAGGTATCACAGTAGTAATACCTACAGATTTATGCGCTTTTTGTCGATAAAATTCTAGACAGGCATATAGCTGGCCAGCATTGTATTTTGGCCAGCCTTAGTTATTGTGTAGTCATTTTTTGAATGATTAAAAGTATTTACGTACTTTCTAAAACGTTAAGGTAGTGCCTACTAAACGAAGGCGTACTGGTAACAAAAGTTGTTCAGTAGATTACTTATCTTCGCCGTCTCTGGAAGAATTTGGCGAATACTTCAATCACCGAAAGCCCGTTTTGATTACAAACGCAATGAATCACTGGCCTGCTATTCGTAAGTGGAGGTTCGTACTTTATGGCATACATACGTAGGTAGGTATTTTAACTGGTTTCGTTGAGTCTAAAATTCTAGTGGGCTCTGGGGGCCGATAGAACCGTTTAGGGGAGAATTTTAATGGCGAAAAAACCGCAGTGGTGCAATCGCATTATGTATTGCATATATATTATACATTCACAATATTGCAAATGATATGCTTGCCGTTGTGGTTACGCTAGGTAATAGCAGAAATTAATTCAAAAAATGTACGTTTCAATTCTGTAACTTCTGAACTCAACGGCGAACATGCTCGCATACTATGTCCAGCCAAGGGTAGACGTCACATGGGAATAACACATGTTCGGATAGGTACTATATACTACATAATGTATATATACCATAAAATGTTCAAAATATAAAATTCAATTTGTTAATAAAAATAATAAAAAAGATGAAACAGGTATTCTTTACACTATATAACTGCGTAATTCTTGAAATTTTGTTGTTACTCTAATAATTCAGCTTCCGACCTGGTAATTTGGCTAATTTTTTTCTATTATGTGCGTTTAAATCTGCGCGTCTTCAACTCGTAGGATATGCATATGCTTCCGTCTTTTTGAGATTAGGGTTCAGACAATACCATACTTTAAGCTAAATTCAGACTGTTTTTGCAAATATCGTTTGGAGCTAGGTTATAGGTAAACCGATTCAGCCCAAATTTTAATAGGGAATTTGGTCTTGGGCGCCTAGGTTGCGAAGTGGTATGGCTGTTGTGAATTCTCGCATGATAAGACAGCTTAGCAAATTATGATTTCAGTGCTAAATCTGAGCTAATTTTGTTGGGTCTTCTCGGCTGTAGCAGCCAACCCGATCTAATTTAAGTATATGTATAATTTAGTGTACCACTCGAGAACGCATTGACAAGCTGAGTCATTTTGACACCGTTCGACTCAGCTCATGGAATGGTATATAAAATTCGAAAACTTTTTGTCATAAATATGGGGTTCTAAATGTCGATTTTAGCCGACTGGGTGAACTGACTACGGTGATACTAAAATTAACTGTGTTTCTAACAATTCTAGGATAAAAGACCCATTTTGTTGTTTTATAATATAAACTATTAAAAATCAATCCGATTTGGCTGCTATTTGCACAGTGCATAATCATTTACTTTAGGTACATGATGTAAGATGGCATTGGCCCCTTATACAGTACCAGACTGTTTCGTTTTTGTTTGCATCTGGACTCCCGAGTTTTGGAGGGGGAGTCCAGATGCACTGACCTCCCCCTCAGATTCTGGGGGATAGTTCGGGCCAGTCCTCCCCCTAGTTTTTTTGGGTGTAGGCCGGACCCCGCCAGTTTCTGGGGGCGGGTGGTTGAACCAGTAGCTGTTCATAACCCAACCCCCCCCCAGAAATTGGAAGTCCTACCTACCTCCACCCCAAAGAAACTGGAGCGCGTTACGTTGATGTCCGCCGATTGCAATGTGGTCGTCTGCAAGTAACGTTTGTGTTGTGACCGAACTGCTGGAGATGATGCGTATTACTTCAGAATGTCGAACCCTCTCGGTTCGCAACTATGATATTGTCCACTGGACGTGTAAGATCCGATCAATTTGAACTGATGTCGATATGATTGGTTGATGCTAGTATAGCCGACTTATCGGTAATATGATGATGTCGTAAATACTCGGTGTTGAGCAATCATGTGTGGTCGAACGCAGGGAGTAACCGGAATTCCGGTTCCGGCGAAAATCGTGTTCCGGTTGCGGTTCCGGCAAAGGGCAAAAACCATACCGGAACCGGAATTCCGGTTTAAAAATTTTGTTTGAAATTTTCCACGTTTTTTGCTTCATCCTGTAATCCAAACATATGTAATATATATTATACAATGATCAAGCTCATATACAACCAAGCAAAAGAAAAGATTAACTAACCAATTTGCCATGTGAAACGTAAGTAGGGCACATAATTCGAACTGGAATTTTTCATTATAACCTGCAGGAGTTTGTTAACAAATCAAAGCCTGGTCGATGCTTGTAGCAGCTATTTCACACATTCAGAAGTCTGCGGGGCACGTTCGAATTATACCGGTCCAACTCGGTAACAGAGTACGGCTTACGTAGAAGTACTTAGCCTATGCTTAGCTAACATAAATAGCTTCAAGCACCAGCCGGTGCGCTTTAAACTTTGTAAATCAAGTGAAATTGAAGTAACGTTATCTGCAACGCAAGCAGAAACTGCTTCCTTGGCAATGAACTGTATTTATTGAAACTGTGCGAGTGTGTCTCATTTATAGCATTCGGATTAGAAAGTTATCATCATTATCATCTAACTGACGGGCACTGTTTGTCTAACGCTAGAATAAACAGTGTCTCTGACCACTGATCAGAAAATTACCTTCTATCTATTATTTTATCTTAGAATCATATAAACCAATAATTTTAAGTTTCCTACAGAAGAACATGCAACAAACGTATGTGTAGTAAAGGGAGGCGACTGGAGACATAGCCAAAAGCGCGGATTTCTCATGCTCCAAGCTTTGTAAGCACATTCGATTTGACGCAGTATACGCAATGGTGTATATATAGTGGAAGACATTTTTTGCTCTGAATGTCCAAAAACCGACATATTTGATCGATAAATAAACATTATTAGATTCCTCAGTCTCTTTAAAGTTTCGGAAAGGCAATAATACCATCGCAATACATTAAGATTAATGTAACAGTTATTTTTAATGCATTTTAAATCCACTATACCTTCATTTCGTCCATCATCTGTTTTACTATATATAAATTTCGAAGACCAGGTTCCGGTCTAGGTTCCGGATCCTGTTTAAATGAACGGTTCCGGTTGCTGGTTCCGGTTCCGGTTATTCCCTGGTCGAACGGTATCGGTAACGCTCAATACGTCAAACTCGGTAAGAGAACGTACAAATCTGAAAATCCGTATGAAAACGAGTAGTGTCGTAATCGATAAACGGGTTATGAAAATTTGGGTTGACAGTCGATTCGCGTATATTGTAATACGAACTATAAAAATACATGCGCACGAACATCAGCACCGGTTGACCTAGGAACCATTGGCTCATTGCGAAAATATCAGGTCAACAGGTACCGGTATCTAATGCATTGGGATAAGTCAGTATGAAGCTGTCGAGAATTCGTTCCAGTTTGCACATCGATTCGTACTCCATTATTGATTCGCGCAGCCTGAAACAATACGACAGCGGCAGCACCAAATACAGTTAAGGAATCGTTCAATGTCGCAGATGAATTAGCGTAACTCCGCGACAGGGGGGTCCGAGCTCCCCCAGAATCTGGAGCTGTCAGTACATCTCGACCCACCGCTCCTCCCCAAAAAAACTGGGGGGGGGGTCAGGCCCAAAACGCCCGCGACATCAAACATGGGTTTATATGTGAGTGCAGGGAAGGGTCATACTCTTCCCTAATGCTCTCTTGATATTACCAACCCAGCTGTCTGAGCGCAGCATCTAGTTTATAATTGCAATAAACACGATAAAATACCTACACATCAGCATAATTTCAGGTATTTTAACATATATATTTCAGGCCATAACAACCTTTCGGCGGTAGAAATAGTAGTAATTAGTGTAAAAAATTATTTTGCATACAGAAAGTGAAAACATTTAGATCATTAATAAATTTTGAATTTAGTAGAATTTCGGGGTTTCGTGCGAGCGGTTGGGGTTTGGCGGGGCGGCGGACATGGGAAAATCTCACAAACATAATGGGATTTGGAGAGTGAGGGTGAAGGTCTGTCCACCTGCCTCTGTGTACAGGCCAGAAAAAAGGTGGCAAGACCATTGATCCCACTAAACTAGCAAAAACGTTGCTCAAAGCAAGCCGAATCATGAATTAACAAACATGATACCTTCTCCAGCTCCACCCGTGGAATTTGTTAAAAAATGTTTAATGAGTTTGATGCGCAGTGCCTTTAACTTAGTTGTATTTGCACCAATATTGGTTCAGCTATATTCATTAATTGTAGTGTCGATTATATTCAATCGGTGGCAGGTTACCGCACAGTTCCGATCGAAATTGGGTCAAAATATAACGAGGCCAGCTTTTCACAGTCGCTTATGACGATAAACGATTTTGTTTCAAAATATATCTACAGCGTTGGGAAGGTGCGTAAAATTAATTGTTTTTACAAATTTAGAAAATTGAAATTGGGCAGATAATCGTTTTAGTGCGACTGATTAAAAAAGTCTGTTTTAGGCTGGGCCCTCCATTCGCTGAAAATTTCGCCAGGAACCATGAACCGAGAAAGGGCGTTTTGCCAGGGTGCATTTTGCCAAGATAAAAACGGTTAAAAATCGTGTCAGAAACACTACCAAAACGCTTTTGATGGAGAGAAGAAGCGATTTTGAAGTAAATGTTGATAAAATTTGCGAAATTATTGGCTAAATTACGGAATTTTAGCACAAATTTTGATAAAATTTTATGTATTTTGGACCGATTGGAAACAAAAACATTTGCCAAGAGGCAGTTAACCGGAGGAAAACAAAATTTTGCCAGGGGTAATCATGAACCGTGGGCACCTGTTTTGAATCAGGGACAACCGAAAAATGCCAGACCAAACCAATTTTGAGTGTCCAGCAAGGATATATCGAGAGTGCTTGAATATATTTATGCTTATTTTAAATGTTGATGACTAAAATGAAAAAAAATTTATGGGAATTTATTATGCACGAAAAATGTTATAACACAGCTATGCTTGTTTCTTAATATTTGTGCGTACTTGCTAGGCCCATCTTCGCTTGGGGGGTTGTTCGGAGCTCTGACTACTGAAAGTCCCCCAAATATCCAGGCGTGACAACGACAGATGGAGGAGCGGAGATACAAAATCCAAAATTTTGACTACACATATTGTGCGATTCTTCGGTGAATTTTATAGAATTGTATAGTAAACTTACAGTTGCTGAGAGGATAAGCGGCACAAAATCGCACGCGCACGCACTCAAATGCGTTAGCAGGCGTGTGCGTTTAAACAAGTTAGCGTGCAAGTTTGTTTAAATGGGTTTGAGTGCGTCTGTGCGTTTATAGGCATTTGCATGGGTGTGTGTGCGTGTACAGTTAATTCTGTCCATGACGGCAGGCAAATTTTATGCAATTATATGACAATCTGGCACTGTGCGAGAAATACTGCCAAATGCTAAAGTTTTTGATCATTTTAGTCTCAAGAATAGCTCCGAAGTGAACAATTTGTGGTTTAGTGTTCCTCATACGAAACTTCTGAAATACCAGAGGCAGTGCCTTCCAAATTCCCGCGTGCTTAGGTGCTTTCTTCTAGTAGCGAAAGCCCAGGTATATTCGTTGACGGTTTGAAGCTGCAGTGCTTTCCAAAAACGACTGTCGTCTTTCGAGCGATCAAGCATCAATCGAGTAGCGATCGATATCAAGCGAGTAATGTTAATCAGCAAGCGTGCAGCTGTAGTTTCTCGTGGATAATATGGCACGAAACGAACTTGGGCTTAGGTTTTAAAGCCATAGAAACCACAAATTGTTATTTCGTGTGTGTTTCAAATTAAATAAATTGTAGCCACAGCGGAACGTATAGGTACCAGTGTTTGATTTTCGTTTGAAAACTAATCGCTGGAGAAAAAACTTAGAAATTTCAAGCAAGCTTTTTACTCGAAACTTGCCCGCAACTCTATTGACTCGTTCACTCCAAATGTTACAGTCGCTTTTCCTTGTGCTATAATAATAGGAAAAAATCAAAAATATATGTGCATGTCAATGCTGTTACATGTCTTCATGTAATCCTACTAACGTTTATAATTAAAGTTCAATATTTTTAGCAGAAAGAAGTCGGGTATCTTGCCCAGCATCAGCTGTTCAATCAAGTAAGCATATCACAGATGTTTGTAATAATATTGTACATCTCTAAGTATTGTTTCGTAATGGTATAAATTTCTTATTTTTGACAATGTAGGCGTTGAGCGACTTCTTTCCGCTTTGTAACACTATTCGTTTACAAAACGGAAGGTGTGTCTGATTCGATGATGTAATGTGATTGGATTTTAGATGTAGTGCATCGTTTCAATCATATTGCAACATATGTTTGAACAACTGCTGTTAAGACAAATACGCAAATATATATAGTACTCTTCCATAAAGCGCCATACAATACAGTATTTTTGTTATTATATTGAATAATGTTTTCATTCAGTTGCTGCGTTTACAACTTCTGTAAATCAAAATGAAAAGAACGCCCTGTACGTTGTCGCGTATGTCGCGGTAGTAGTTGACCTGTAGAGCGATTATTTTTTTGTAAAATTAATGAAAGGTTTGTTTTATAAAATTTTACAAAGTCTGGGGTTTGCAAGTAGGTAAAAATTTACTAGCGTTTTGTATAGTATGTCAAATTTTTGTTTTGAACCAACGCACATGTTCGTAGCGCTAAAGAAAACCTGGAAAATATTGGATCTAATTTTTGATGGCCTGAGTCTGTAATATCTATCGTGCGTGGGTACTTAAACTTTGTCGAATGCGACACTATTTGCGGGCATATAGTGTAAATAATAGCATAAACCATGATGAATTTAATAGCGTTTTGTAAGTTTTTTCTCATAAGTGTTGTGTAGTTTTTCTGGGCATTGTTTAATGTGGTAATATATCTTTATTTTTAGATAATAGATCTTGGAGGTGATATCTGTGTTCCGGACTATTGTGCTATTGCTGAGAAGGAAAGTGAAATCGATATAAACGCATGGTTCGGACCTGCAAATACAGTTTCACCAGCACACACTGATTTGCGCGACAATTTCCTTTGTCAAGTATGGGTGTCACCGAAAAACATTATTTAGGCTTATTAAAAACTTAGTTGGAGGAAATCCTTCGAGCATGTAACGTGGGATAGTCAATCAGCGGCTAAAATTTCTGTGTCAAAACAAAGAACGATTCCGCATACAGATATAAGTTATATCTGATGATTATGGCTCCAACGTGAAGAGGATTTCGCCGTTTTACGTCCTGAATAATATATTGTGTTCATAATAATTATTGTTGAAAGGGGAGTGATGTATCCTCCAGGGGCGCTAAATTAAGTAAATAAATTGTTTCAAAAGTTTATGCCGCGAAATGTCATCACCGGATCGATGTATTTTCACAATTATTTTTTATTCGACAGATGATAAGCGTGCATATAGCTGTGTCTGTGTATCACAACAACTGTGTACCAATGATTTTCGTTTCTACTCAAATTCCCCCTAAATTTACACTAATCGGAAACTTTGAATTTGGCGATTTCCTGTCCTCAACGTTGTGGGTTGAACTGTTGTAAGAGCGGTGTCGGGTCGAAAAATGAACAGCATCATGCTGAAGGAGCTACAACTTTGTTGTGCTATTTTTGTCCGAGCTATTTTTAAGGTACAAGGCAAAGTTTAAAAATACCTCAAAAAGAGAGTCTAAAATTTTTCGTTTTCAAAATTTTGTTAAGTGGATTTCTTGCTTGTTGGATGTGGACGATGGGTTTGTCTCTCCAGATTGTGGAGGTTGTGGCACCTAACCACTTTTAAAAATTTTCTTTTCCCTCTAGCAAAATGCTGGTGACATGCTTTTCGTGCCCCCCCAACCCCGGTTAAATATCCTCAGGCAAATATTTTTGTTTCTGCTGTAAAAACACCTCTTTTGACACTGGCCTTTGCACAGGGCCAAAATTTTACCTGAGAGCCTTGAGCTGATCCCTCCGGATCCTACTTGGGGGAACTAGAAATACGGGAGTTTCCCCCAAATTACCAGGTGAACTGGGGGATTTGTAGTTGCATTTTTCTTGTTTTTCAAGTATTTCTATACATCATTTTCATCGTTTTGGTGCATATATTTATTGTTTAAGCGCTGAAAATGCATATTCATACAGGCTGCACTTCATTTTACATGGGTTGTTGTCATACATAATTGAAATTTTAATCGCATTTAGTTGAGCCGCACTGATGTAGGCTAATATATTGATCGTTTTTTATGGAAAAGTATTATTCAACCGCAGCCTGCGCCACAGTCGCAGCAGATATGTCGCAGCAAGAAATGCTAACAATGCGGCTCAAAATGCTAGCTAAGCACTGAAATAATACCACGCTGTTGCTTGGATCTTTAACACCGCTCAAAATGTGAGCGAATGACAACAGGCAAGAGAACATTGCACCACAGCAACCACATGCGTTTGTTATGGGGTTGTCTGCGCTTTGTGTTAAAATATCTTACGTACCAGAAAATATTTTATTATCTTCCATGAGATGTTTCGAGGAATATGTCGTAGTTTAAACAAGAAATTTTACGTTTATCTTGAAAATCCAAGGATTAGATAGATTTTTGAAATCATGCCCTGATACGTCGCATATTTTCTTGACAAATTCTATATTGAAATAATCAACTTCAGATGTTACAACCTTTCACTTTCTAACCGATATTAGGTATTTATCCCCGGTTTCTGGACTTAGCCTGCAAACTGGCAACGTTTGACAATCCCGCTGGATCTGGCGGTTCCTTGGCACACCATCGAGGTCCCCAAGAGACCGAAAAATATCCGAAATGCCCACTTTATTCTGAATAATTAGTGCTAACCATAACAATGATATAGTTTAACTGTAAATTGAATACTGTTCCAGGCTTCTCCATTCAATGAAAATTTTACCAGGGTCGTGAACTGGCGCTCGAAATCTAAAAATTTTCAAAACTTAATGTTTTTCATCGAAAAACGTTAAAATTGTTAATAAATGTCCCCAGAAACGGTCGAACACCGTCTTTATTGAGGGTAAAACCATATTTTCAACCATTTTTTGCTGGAAGCAATCAGATTTTTAACTTTTGAAAGAGATTTGTAAAAAAATTTATTGTCAGATATGTATGTCAGCTTGTGGTGTTTTAACCCCTTCCTCCATCCCCGGCAGTGGTCTGCGGAAAAAAGTTTGCAAGAGGCCGACCCGGACCACCGTTTTTGCCGGCACCGAAAAGTGCCAGGACACCCCCCAATTCCCGTTCGCTTTGGAGAAACCAGTTCACTACAATATATGCTTAGCCGGGGAATTAGTCTAAGTTGCGTAGCTATTTCAAAAAGCACCTTATAAATTTCATACTGCTGCAAAAGCAACACAGGTAATACAACTTTACTATAACGCCCACCTATGCAAGGTAGCATCGGGGGTATTTTTTCAAAATTTCCGTTGGGCGTTTAAATGTGCGAAAATAAAATAGTGGAGGCAAAAATATTTCACTTTACGCTGCCATATTAATTTTAGCGAAACGGATAAATTTTCAATATATCGATGAATTTTTGAAAATTATTGGACCATAGAATGTATATATATATTGTTGCGCTCTTAACTTTGTCTTACGCGCTACAGTAATGATTTCATACTCAAATTCTCACAAAACCGATACGAATTGGAGTATTCTGGTTTAGCCAATTCTAGTTTTCTAGATTTTAGGTTACAACCCTTGCCAGAGGCGTTGGATTGAAAAATGTAAACCTCTGAAATCTATATATATTATAAGTGGTCAATTTGTGTCACCGACGCCTTGCCTTCGGAATACATAAACTGCATAAGGCGAACGAGATTCGATGGGGTGCCGAGCTGACGCACAGCTGTTCAGGGGAACCTGCAATGAACTGAATCAAATATCGCAGCAAAGTCCACAAATAGAGGACCAAAAGGCAAACCGTGAATTTATCGTTTTACTCTGACCTGTCGCAGACTGAAAACCTGACTCGAACAGCCTTTGTCGGAGTGAAAACTCGATGATGAAACCTAGTATTGGCTTTGTAACTCCTATAGGTATTCTACGGCGGACATCAGATGTCAGAACCTTTCCAGCTATCGAAAGCAAACTTATACCCGTGTTTCCAGATGTGGCAAACGACCCTTACAAACATGTTTCTGTCATTGTAACGCCGAAGATGGGGTCGGCGCTCTTAGATTTCAACCAAAAGGCGTATCGTCAAATAAAAATTTGTTAAGTTCCTTCCATCCGAAAATGAGTTATGAATGACGGAGACCGATAAAAAAATTTTTCCTGTTTTCCCTCTAACAGTGGAAACTTCGCTCACTTCGCTCGGAATATGAGAAATCAATGGATTATTTGGTTTTACAGATCCAAATAAAATGCTTCAAAAATTAAAACGACATATCATTAGAGAGTTAAAATATACAGTTTAACCACAGTAAGTAATACCGTATCATAAATTTGTTTATGGCACAAGATAACACAAAGCAGTTTTGAAAATTGTAATATTTTGGGTTTCCAAGTACCCTTTAAATTGAAACTGCAACCTGAATTGCCTTTCTCTCGTTTGGTTTAGGCAAATATACATTAAAATTCCCTACGTGGTTGATAATATTCGGATATGGATTCGTATATGGATATGCTTGCTTATCACTAGCAGTGGTGGACTTATTTCGTAAGTTTGTCACCCACTAGACAATTTGTATATCGGGGATGGCCAACCTCCAGACTGCAAAAAAACTTCGACCAGCAAGGCAGAGGGGTACGGGTTCTTTTCAAGTGCCCGAGACCCACAGGTCCGTTTAGTTGATTTCCATTCGGCGCCACTAGGACTCAAGGATTTGATTAGTCAAGGAGATGCGATATGGTTGGCTAGGGTATTTGCCGCACTCCGTTTTAGAAACACCCTCTGTAGACCATGCTCGACCAGACGCCATATAATCTTTAGATATAGCATTTTTATTGCAAACACGGAATTACTAAAAATTTAAATATACATTTAAAATCCCTGAATATTAAATTTTCCAAAAATACAAAAAATTTTTCAATAATTCTTTTCCCGTTTCTTTCTAATTTGATGCGATTTTCAGGTTTTCGTGTTTTTATAGCAGAATTCCAGGCTTTTCAAGGCATATTTTATTTGCTTGGTTTTCATGTTTACGGAGACACTACATTTATTTAGAGGAAAAGATCGTTTCGGAAGGCGAAAATAAATAGTCCAAGCTTTCACACAAAGAGCCTTGTAGCCAGTACCCCAGAAGCATTAGCGGTTCCATTGATGTTTTAAGGCTATGTAGGACCAAAAAAGCTCACATCACCAAACATAGTTTACATATATTAAGTCCAAATTGTGGTTCTGACAAAAGGTTAAACCGCAATTCCGGTAAAAATATCTCATTTTTTACATTTTTTGTTCCAGCTTTGGTCCAAAGATACTGTGTATATTTAAAGTGATCAGTTCTCCTGCACAACCTGACGTTCGAATAGTACTAGCCGGTAGTCGAACTACATTTGTGAGCGGAGCTTGGGCTGTGGCATTACGATTGTACTCAATTTTATGTTCTTCAAATAACTACATTGCGTAGGGCTTTATCATTGGTAAAAATATTATATTTGAATTCTTCGACCCAAAAAACCCTATAATGGTTTGATCGAAACGATTCTATTTCAATAAATAACACAAATATTGCAAAATTCTCTATTTTAGCTGCATATGCGTAAGCTTAACTAATTAGCTAATTACTAATTAACCACTCAAAATTTTTTAATCCCAAATATCAGGTGCACACTCTGGCATGATAGGCTTTCAAACAAAAACGCTTCGCTCGGCTTGGCCGAGCGCCACTCAATAAATATTTCTCATAGGATTTTTCACCTTAACCCTGTAAAAATTATTCTTCTTTACACATATTGTAGCAGAGCTATGCAAGACGGATGCTTGATTGCAGCTCAGAGATCTGTGATGCCTGATCAAATTTGAACTTGTTCAACCTGACCTGCATACAATCACACTCAACAATAAACGCAAATTTTTCGCGAATGGTTCATGAAAAATTAGCGAAGTGCAATGAAACAGTAGATAATGAATTTTTCGCGAACGATCCGTTTTTCGTGATTGTAATACAGCGTGGATTACTTATGAGTACTAAGCCAAAACTTCCAAGTTCCACAAGATAAGAAATTCTGAGCATTACTGTCACGGACAAAAAACAGCGCATAAACGAATGTTATAACCGCGCACTGTCATAAACAATCTAAAAAATTGTCGCAAACATGTCATTTTGCTGGCGCTTATGTATGTTAGTTGGCGTTGGTTTTTATGCGTCTATTGTTGTCCGTGACTGAACGAAAAATGCAGACAAACGAAATGGCATTGGAAGCGGCCTTGTGCACATACTTTAGTCTGTTGGTGTATATTACAGTGATGTAAGCTTGCCTAAGATATATTGCACCAAATACCAAGCAGTATGCTTAGATTCAATTTAGAGACCGTTTTTCAACATAACCACCAACTGTTTCTTGTTAAAAAGCCTTGTTTATTGTTAAAAATATTATCGAATTTGAGCCTTTGCAGTAATATTCTTACAGAAATTGGTGAATCTAATAGTTCCAGAATTGGTAGGGAATAACATAACAGTACATATTCATAAAATTAGAACGGAGCTATAGTGTTTATTCTACGCTTAATGCTTGCGTGTGTATTCAATGTGACACAAAAATACGCCAAGTCGCTTAATGGATGGTATGTTTGTCTGGTGGCGACCCGCGAAAGCCCAGCCACGCCATGTCGATCGCAAAGCCCGAGCCACGCCATGTCGATCCACGAGCAAACCGACTGCGGAAATTTTTAGCCTCTTCTTGCGTTTTATAGTTCAGACAGTCAATACCATAACAGCAGGGAGTAACCGGAATTCCGGTTCTGGTTCCGGCGAAAATCGTGTTCCGGTTCCGGCAAAGCGCAAAAACCATACCGGAACCGGAATTCCGGTTTAAAAATTTTGTTTGAAATTTTCCATGTTTTTGCTTCATCCTGTAATCCAAACATATGTAATATATATATTATACAATTTTGATCAAGCTCCAATACAACCAAGCAAAAGAAAAGATTAACTAACCACCTGCCGTGTAAAACGTAAGTAGGGCACATAATTTGAGCAGGCATTTTTCATAATAACCTGCAGGAGTTTGTTAAATCAAAGCCGGGTCGATGCTTGTAGCAGCTATTTTACACATCCAGAAGTCTGTGGAATACGTTTGAATTAAACCGGTCCAACTCGGTAACAGAGTATGGCTTACGCAGAAGTACTTAGGGTATGCTTGGCTAACATAAGTTGCGTCAAGCACCCGCCAGTGCGCTTGTAAACTTGGTAAATCAGTCTAAATTGAAGTAAACTAACGTTATCTGCAACGCAGCTAGAAACTGCTTTCTTGGCAAAGAACTGAATTTATTGAAACTGTGCGAGCAGCATCGCAGTTTGTCTCATTTATAGCATTCTGAGTAGAAAGTTATCATCATTATGATCTAACTGACGGGCACTGTTTGTCCAACGCTAGCCTAAACAGTGTCCCTGACCACTGATGAGAAAATTACCTTCTATCTATTATTTTATCTTAGAATCATATAAACCAATATTTCAAGTTTCCTACAGATTAACATGTAACAAACGTATGTGTAGTAAAGGAAGGCGACTGGAGACAGAGCGAAAGTGTGTATTCTACGCTCCAAGCTTTGTAAGCATATTCGATTTGACGCAGTAGACGCAATGGTGTATCGTGGAAGGCATTTTTTGCTCTGGGTGTCCAAAAATCGACATATTTGATCGATAAATAAACATTATTAGCTTCTTCAGTCTCTTTAAAGTTTCAGAAAGGCAATAATAGCAATAATACCATCGCAATACATTAAGTTTAATACAAAAGTTATTTTTAATGCATTTTAAATCCACCATACCTTCATTTCTTCCATCATCTGTTTTACTATATATAAATTTCGAAGACCAAGTTCCGGTTTCGGATCCGGTTTAAATGGACGGTTCCGGTTGCTGGTTCCGGTTCCGGTAAATTTCGGTTCCGGTTATTCCCTGCATAACAGTGTACTAGGGGCAGAGCAACGGTGATTTCGAGCACATTGCAAAGCCAGAGTAATGTTATATTATTTTCCCTCATATTTCATTACAACTAATACAGGTTTGTCAGGACAGATTATAGTTCTGTTTGTAATATTATTAACAGTTCGGGTGGCTGGTTCCGGTTTCGGGTATTCCTTGATTATGAGTATGGTTATTCAATTAATGTATTCCTAATATTGCTGAGTCTTCCAAGGCGTTAACATAAACGAACTAACTGAAGGCGATTATTTTAAAAACTGAAGGCTATTATTATTAAAAAACTTTAACCATATACCCAAACTTGCAGTCATATTTTAATTTATCAATAATTGAAATTAATAACAGGAAGGGACGTAATTCATTGAAGACAGACTTATTTCTGTTTAAGGTATATAATCCATTGTATTTTGTAAGCGACAAGTTGGAGCAATTTAATATAAATATGTTCATTACACAAAATATATTAAAAAAACCCTAAAATACTGGCCTATCCACAGCCCTCCGAAAAGTGGGGGGGGGAACTTCGGGGGCCCCCCATGTTCATTCTCGGGGGAAATTTCAAAGTGGGGGGATAAATTTGCTTAAAAATACAAAATATTTCCATATTTTCATGCATTTTTACTACTGTGAACGTACTTTCAAGCTAAAAAACAATATTTTAGTATTATAAATAGTGGTAATGAATGTTTAAAAACAATTTGCAAGCAAACAACATAAATTTTCAGACATAACAATTTTTTGGAATTAGTTGAACATGAGGGTTTCGGCCGAGTGGGGGGACGAACATGGGGGATTTGGTAAGTGGGGGCCCCCCACCCCCCCCCCACCCCACTGTGGACAGGCCAGAAATATTTTGAAGATAGTTGTTTCGTCTACCTAGTGGATAAAATTTCGGTATTCCACGATGTAATTTGACTATTGCGTTATAGAATTTTATTCATATATGAGCTTAAATTTATTTTAGAAGTTTTTCTATAACTTCAGATATTCGGCAGCAAGGCTGTGCGAATGTTTGCTCCAGACGACGATGTGAACATGTATGCATATAAAGATCCATTGCTCTCTAACACAAGCCAGGTGTGTACGGGTTGTAGTTAATGGATCTTGATAACGGCCTTGTTGTACAGTACTCGTCACTATTGACTGTGGCTCTACAAACGAGCGAGCAGCGGTCTGTGACGAGTTCTGAACGTATAATATACGTTCCTTCAATGTACCTTAAATTCTCAATGCACATTAATAATACTAAGCGCTCAGGTCTGCGAATTCGAAACTAGCGTAAAATTGTTGAACTTTAACGATAATTAAAAAAAAAGATTAACTAAAACAGCAAGCAAACCCAGCAACTACATAGCAACTTCACGCTTAGCTACATTATTACCATTGTACTTGTGGCCACAGGATTATAATGCAGAAACGATTAGAAATTTGTTTGTGCCGTGGGTGTGCCAAACTTCAGCTTGGCTATAGCAAAAAGTAGTAAAAGGCTACGACTAGGTGACTATATCTTTGCGGCAAAATAAAAATAATGTGCTAAATACGGGGACTTGGTACAACATTCTCTTTTATAAATACGGGGACTTGATACAACATTCTCTTTTATACATACGGGGACTTGGTACAACATTCTCTTTTATACATACGGGGACTTTGTACAACATTCTCTTTTATAAATACGGGGACTTGGTACACCATTCTCTTTTCTAAATACGGGGAGTTGGTATAGCATTTTTTATACATACGGGGACTTGGTACAACATTCTCTTTTATAAATACGTGGACTTGGTACAACATTCTCTTTTATAAATACGGGGACTTGGTACAACATTCTCTTTTATAAATACGGGGATTTGGTACAACATTCTCTTTTATAAATACGGGGACTTGGTACAACATTCTCTTTTATAAATACGGGGACTTGGTATAGCATTTTTTATAAATACAGGGACTTGGTAAAACATTCTTTTTTATAAATACGTGGACTTGGTACAACATTCTCTTTTATAAATACGGGGACTTGGTACAACATTCTCTTTTATAAATACGGGGACTTGGTATAGCATTCTTTTTATATAAATACGAGGACTTGGTATAGCATTTTTTTATAAATACGGGGACTTGGTATAGCATTCTTTTTTATGAATACCGGGACTTGATACAACATTCTTTTTTATAAATACGGGGAATTGGTATAGTATTCTTTTTTATAAATACGGGGACTTGGTACAACATTCTCTTTTATAAATACGGGGACTTGGTACAACATTCTCTTTTATAAATACGGGGACTTGGTATAACATTCTTCTTATAAATACGGGACTTGGTACAACATTCTCTTTTATAAATACGGGGACGTGGTACAACATTCTCTTTTATAAATACGGGGACTTGGTACAACATTCTCTTTTATAAATACGGGGACTTGGTATAACATTCTTTTTTATAAATACGGGGACTTGGTACAACATTCTCTTTTATAAATACGGGGACTTGGTATAACATTCTTTTTTATAAATACGGAGATTTTTCTCTTTTATAAATACGGGGACTTGGTCAACATTCTCTTTTATAAATACGGGGACTTGGTACAACATTCTCTTTTATAAATACGGGGACTTGGTACAACATTCTCTTTTATAAATACGGGGACTTGGTATAACATTCTTTTTTATAAATACGGGGACTTGGTACAACATTATCTTTTATAAATACGGGCACTTGGTATAGCATTCTTTTTTATAAATACGGGGACTTGGTATAGCATTCTTTTTTTATAAATACGGGGACTTGGTATAGCATTCTTTCTTATAAATGCCGGGACTTGGTACAACATTCTATTTTTATAAATACGGGGACTTGGTACAACATTCTCTTTTATAAATACGGGGACTTGGTACAACATTCTCTTTTATAAATACGGGGACATGGTACAACATTCTCTTTTATAAATACGGGGACTTGGTACAACATTCTCTTTTATAAATACGGGGAGTTGGCACAACATTCTCTTTTATAAATACGGGGACTTGGGAGAACATTCTCTTTTATAAATAAGGGGACTTGGTGCAACATTCTCTTTTATAAATAAGGGGACTTGGTATAGCATTCTTATTTATAAATACGGGGACTTGGTATAACATTCTTTTTTATAAATACGGGGACTTGGTACAACATTATCTTTTATAAATACGGGCACTTGGTATAGCATTCTTTTTTATAAATACGGGGACTTGGTATAGCATTCTTTTTTATAAATGCCGGGACTTGGTACAACATTCTATTTTTATAAATACGGGGACTTGGTACAACATTCTCTTTTATAAATACGGGGACTTGGTACAACATTCTCTTTTATAAATACGGGGACATGGTACAACATTCTCTTTTATAAATACGGGGGCTTGGTACAACATTCTCTTTTATAAATACGGGGACTTGGTACAACATTCTCTTTTATAAATACGGGGAGTTGGCACAACATTCTCTTTTATAAATACGGGGACTTGGGAGAACATTCTCTTTTATAAATAAGGGGACTTGGTGCAACATTCTCTTTTATAAATAAGGGGACTTGGTATAGCATTCTTATTTATAAATACGGGGACTTGGTATAACATTCTTTTTTATAAATACGGGGATTTTTCTCTTATAAATGCGGGGATTTTTCTCTTATAAATACGGGGATTTTTTCAACATTCTTTTTTATAAATACGGGGACTTGGTACAACGTTGCGTATTTTTCTCGAATTTAGTGCGCTAAAGGCATCGATAGTTGGAAATAACTTCGGCACAGTTTTTACCTACAATAAAATTTTTTATTAGGCTGGCACTATAATAATGTTTAACATGTCGAAAATACATGGTATAGCATTATTATTATATGTCGACAATACATGGTATAGCATTATTATTACATGTGATGATTATAATACATTATTATATAATAATAATTATTAATACATGTCATAATAACAATACATTATTATTACATGTCGACAATACATGGTAAAGCATTATTATCTAATATGACCTTTTCACTCTTTTCGAAATAATCTAGCTGGATTGTTTTTTGCATTAATCCCTCCAATTGTGTAACCCTTAATTATTAAAAATGTGGATAAAATTAATCCATAATGAAAACCATGGGCACGAGTGTAGTTCATACAAAAAATCCAGGCAAAATTTTTAATTATATTTTAAACCTGCATTAATGCAGTTTGGGTGTAAGAGTTGCTAAATTAAGCGCTATTTCGTTCAAATTACAGTACTGCCTAGAAATGAGTGCTGTTATCTTCGACATGTGTGAAAATTATTGTTCGAAATCTGCTCGAAATTTTTTTAGCTCATTAAAAATTTGCTCAAGGCCTGTTCGAAGCAAAATAAGTTTTGCTAATGTTCGTTCGAAATACGACAGCCAAGTGGGGCAAGAACACTTACAAATAGAATTTATTACCTGCAGACAACAAACGCTTCTAAACGCCCGAAAACGTCTTTTAACTTATTTGCGTTTGTTTTTTGTGCAGTTAAATCTCCGTATTATACGTATTATAGTATAATACTGTATGTATAATTTGGTGATTCTATAAGATAGGAAACATTTTTTCACTCTTTAATACGCTATAGTAAAATGAGATTTAGTACTTTGCTACACACGTTAGGGTTTTCCATAACTATGGTTAATTTTTTGTTAATATATTAACTTGCTAAATAATAATTTTGAGTCTTAAAATACAATATTCTTACCGTGTCTAATTTATTTTTAGGTTGATGTGGAAAATCCGGATCTCAGCTTATATCCGCTGTTTGCGGATGCGAAAGAGTATAGCTGTACTTTAACAGCCGGTTCTATGCTCTTTATACCGAAGGGGTGGTGGCATTTTATTCGTAGTCTTGAAAATAGTTTTTCTGTTAGCTTTTGGTTTTCGTAGTCACTTAGCCGAGGTGCTTTAGCTATTGTTCACATTATAGGGACATTGTATAATGTAAAATACGTCAACTCTTTGTATAAGTGATCCTAAGTTATTTTTATGTTGATGTGTAGCCTGCAGTATTGTCGATGCAGGTATAGCGTAAAAGCGTTGACCCCGGAGTTGAGCTGGAAGAATCACGCTGACGGCCTGGAACGGCGGATCGTTTAACGGGCACCGAAGGCTTTCATGGCCGTTGCCCAACACTAATGCCGAGTAGGTAACAACCTACTCGGCATTAGTTATAGGGGCAGAATTCGTAGTGAATATGCTTGATGCTAAAATAGTTGAAGAAAAAAATCAAAGCTATGCTTTATCGCGAAAAATTATTAACTATATATTGCTTTTTGCAAATTCAACGATTGGCTTTTATTTTTGTTCATGTACTGTAGCAAGCTTTAGTGGGCATATACTGCTAGTCCCCGCAATAAACTTTTGATAACTGTGTGTACATAATGTTACCATCATATTGCCATGTGATTGGGAAGAATCATAATTGTGACATTGTCGGAATGTTGATGCAGGCATTGGTATAGCATTGAATACAGTGTAAGATAATTACATACGTTTGCAGATGCATTATAAAACAGAAATAAATTTTTTGTTTGTATGCATGTGTTTTTTAACAAATTTATTCATATATTGTGTGTGCACTTGAGCGATTCTATGAATAGTTTTAGACGATATGTGCTGAAACTACGAACTACATTGTATTTGTTGTGTTCCATTTTATGAGTTTTTGTTTCCCATAGGAGCACTCATTACATCAATAGAAATCGTTATTTTGTTATATATATACGCGATTACTCTGCCAACTCGTTGCGTTGTGAACGTGCTTAGTAGAATATTGTATTTGTTCTGCGCTAGTCACAGTATTTCCAATCCTGCTGGTTTTTTGCCTAATCGGCTATGGTCCGCAAGGATTAGGCTTACAGCTGAATACAGGTTGACATATCGGAGACAGTGGGTTCGTATTAGATGAAGTTCTTTGTGTGTAGTTCAATCTGAATGAGGTTCTGTTTTCAGTAGAGATGTGCAAACTGCTGCCACCTTGTGTGAGTATTGCTGGATCGATGATCGATTCTTCATGGACAACTTCTGGTGTAGCCTCACACACCAGTTTTGCATATATTGTTCTGGAAACTGCGTGGACACTCGATTTTCAAAACATTCGTGCGGATGTTGCCGCATCAGTTGTGTTTAGGTATGCAACCTGTTGTCGGGCTGACGGCCCTGGGTGGCTAAGAAAGACGCCGAAATCATTACCAGATTCTCGTTGACAAAGCACGACGAACAAATGCTGTTCTGCGTCGGAAGCAAACCGGCCATGTGTCTTAGGAACTACTAATTCATTGGAAAGGACATGGAATCTTGAATCAATACAAAATTTTCCCTCTTCGCCGAAGTCATCCGGGGACATCCGTCAACGAGATTCGTTCGTAGATATGTAGTGTCTTCATCTAGGACCATATAATAGATATAGCTTGCGAACAGCTTCGTGTCACTTAATCCTAGAATTACTGGAAATTAGCTCCTGAGCATTTGATGTCCATAGCTGAGCCAAGTACCTTCTCGCGGAACTTCCTTTTAATCAACCCTAAAAGGATTACATCTGCAAAAATGCGCCATCGGGTATTCGCCGGTGAAATAGTAACACAGTGGTCGTGTTCAACACCCACCTCCGTTTCTAGGTTGAAAACTTCCGGCGGAATGAAAAGTTGGAGTCCTAATGTTAATGCTGTACAGAGCGAAAAGTTCGGGCGATGGTGGTTTCATGAGGGAAGTACTATTTCATCATTTGAACATCACATTAGTGCCGAAATGTATTGGTGAATTTAAGAATTTGGGTTTAGTCGGCCTCCAATCAAATACGCAATCTATAATAGGTTAATGGGTCATTGCGTAATATATATCGCGAATTTTGCTAAAATCGTGTTTGGCTGATTTAACAGAAACATTTATAGGATAGTTCCCGCTATCAATATATATTACTCTATATTTTAGGCAGCTTCTAAATCATCCAAATGGTTAAGAATGCCTCTGAAATACTAACCATTTAATATAACACACCATATCATTTAATATGGAAGGATGACAGGGTCAAAAAATGTCGGCGGGTTATGACAGGCTGGCAAGGGGAAAATATGGCAGGTTTTACAGTGGAAAAAAGCATACCACTCCACCGTTTGGCGTGTGCTATTCGTTCGAATTGTGACGTTCCATAAGAAAGCTAGCAACAGCTCCTCAACAACGCAATGGTTGGTGTTAAAGACTTGCCCCTGAGTAATTTAGATGTATCGTTACTATTGCGCATATTATGTACTCATTCCTAATTGTTATGCAGGTATCTCGTGATGCAATATTAGCATTAGGGGAATGCCTAACAACTGATAGGAGAAGATAATTACATAGCAAAAAAGTATTGTTCCGCACGCGTGGGCAAGGAGGCCGCCACCATTACCCAAGTGAAGGGATTCGAATGAAGACCAGGCCAAGAGGAACCCCCTAAGTTTCGCGTTAAACTGTTGCTAGGGAGAGCTACCCACTGTTAAAATTTTTCGTCGTGAGGAGAGTTTCAGTCCCCACCAACGTACGGGAGACTAAGCGGGGATTAGTTTGCTTCTTGGAAGTGAGTAAGTTCCTTACAGCCCCCCTTACGGCGAACCTAGATCCGCTACTTAAGTGATTTTGGTTGGTTAAACGTGCATTCACATACTGCGCGGAAACATGATTCTAGATGAAAACGTTGGTGGTTTGGGTAGAGACAACTCAGTCTTCGTGTAATGCCGTCATATTTTCGGAACATGGTGCAAATAAAGTTACACATACGAGTTGTGATAAGGACATTTTCCTATTTATTAAGGTGTCGCTCATTACAATATATAAACTATATTTTTATGTTGCTTCCCCAAAATGGCGTTTTGAGAAATACCAAGAAGGATGGTACACTGACAGATGAACTAAAAGCGTCTTTTGTTTCAACGTGGTTCCGGCGAGGTCCCCCAAAAATTGGTGTTAGTTGCGATACTGAGGAAGGTGAGGGCCTTGATAGGGTTTGCAGCTAACATTGCTATGCGTTACTGGGCTCTCCAAGTTGGGGGCCTGGCATTTTAAGTGTCCTCTCGTTCAGAATAGTTGCCCCCCGGTTCATGCACCCTGGCAAACTTTGGGCTCCCCTGGTTCATCGCCTCTTGGAAAATTTTTTTGTTCCCAATCTGTTCAAACTACAAAAAATTGATGAAAATTTGTACTAAAATTCCGTTCTGAAGCCAAAAATTTCTCAAATTTTATCAAAATTTGCTACAAAAGCGCTTTTTTCTCCATCAAAAATGTTTTGGCAGTGTTTCTGACACGATTTTTAACCGTTTTTCTCTTGGCAAAATCGGGCGCCCCCAGTTCTGAGCCGGGGGGCCCTGGTTCATAGCCCTGACAAAATTTTCTGCGAATGGAGAGCCCAGCGTTAGATAATACAATGTAATTTTTGTTTTATATATACTTGCTAAAAGTCTGCTGTTTAGCCAACTAAATAGGCGAATGCTATTTTAATATGATTTTGGATACTTTCAACCTCATATATGAGCGGCATAACGGCTGCTTGGTTGTAGTCTTTCCGTACTCCGTCTGCGTGAATATACTTTTGACATTTTATGTTGCTCATATGTATCTTGCTGGTCCCCGCTATGCTGGGTGAAATTGCAGATTGAATCTTGTTCTGTCGTACTGAGTGGTATGCGTATGGTAGTAACATCGCCCCGAATGTATACTTTGACCACCTACGCCATGGCAATTCGATCAGTGCCCGTTCCTTCTCCCGTATGACTCTACGAATCCACTTCTCAAGAGCGGGACTGCGAAGGCGCCTCTACTCGATGGGTACGGTGGCTAACAATGCTAGTTTGGAAAGTCTGTTTTGACTTATCCTGAGGACATGACAGAGCCAGTATAATCTTCTCTGTTTTACTGCGCATGAAATGTGTTCGAGATTGTTATTTCTTGTAGAACGAACTTAATATGTGAATAATTTATCGTTAATAGGAAAATGCTTAAATATTGTAACTAAACAATGCAGAAATTAAATGGCAGCCGTACAACACACATTCGCGTTAAAGCTGCCAATTTCCGGTAAGTCACGTGTAATAAATTTTATATAAAGTAAAGGCAGATATTGATAATGCGTATCTTAAGGAATCTAGCAGTAATATATTCTGTGTTCTAAAAAACCTTGTGAATGCACATGCGCAGGTGTCACGTATGTGTCAGTGTTATAGCATACAGAGCCGCCGAATATACGTTTTTAACTCGGCTAGAAATCTTTTCTTTGCTATTGCTGTAAAAGCTATTATATACTTTAATTTTCTTATAGTAATAACCAAAATAACTGTCAATGGTTCGAAACTCACTACCGACTCGCTCGTAATCAGTTCATTCTGAAACATATTACGTATTTTATTGTTATTTTTCAATACTTTCAAAATTTCGAACGAGCCACTCGCTCGCGACTCGTTCGAAACGTGCTGCTATTATCATTATTTATGTCGCAGGGTTGGGTCAAAACGGCTTTCGGGTGGGCTTGTGGTCCAAAATACACGAAAACAGTAATAACTCTGCTGCTGCGCGAGCAATATGGGTGTTGTTGATAGCATTTTATAGAGCAATTTATCCCTAAAATGTTAATTCGTAAACGCTCAACAAATGAGTATATATCCTCAATTATTCAAGTAACATAAATTATTCGGCATATTTCGTAAGTGGATGCTGGATATAGCAGTGTACGACTCTCTAAATTACATATTGAATATCCAGAATTTCGCCTTGGCGATCGGATAAGCTACTAAATTAAGTGTTCCCTGTTTGTAGACAGTCAACGGTGGGCTTATAAGGTTATTTAATCCACTGGTGTTATGGTTCTAAGGTTACGTTCATTGTGTACGTCATTAACATTATGCAAAGCTGCAGAGCTGAAAATACTACATATATACACTTCTAATAAAAGTAGTCAGATTTTAGTTTTTTAGATTTAGTTAACTTTCAAACATGTACATATATGGTTGTATCGGGTCTTCAGGTTTTCCGATTTCCAGAATGCAATGAAGCAGTTGTATTCCCGTAATATATATTAAATGCGGCTGCCGGTACATAAGGTCCTATAACTTGAAAATACGGTCATGGACAAAAGTAAATGTTCAAAAGACCGACACAATTGCGTCCGTCCACGTCCAGATGAAGTTGCACCACCCGCCTCCTGACGCAGTTTCGTCTGTCAGCATTTAGACGAATGAACGAAATTGGGTCTGTCCGCATCCAGACGAAATTTTGATCGCGTCCGAGATTACTTTTGCACGTGACTCCGTGCTACCTCAATTCCAATTTGTCTTGAAAGTTTTGATTTCTGAATTTCGAATTTTCCAGAAAAAAACAAGGGTTGCTGTGGGTTTTACATCTACCCGAAAGGCCTTTAACGTTGTACTTAATCTACTGTGGTGTATTGAGTTTCTACATGTTTGAAGTGGGCTCGCGACATTCAATTTAGAACTTAGGAATAATTACTGTGCATAGAATATCCACTTCCATTTCCCTTCGCCGCACAGTTTATTAGTATATTTTACGTTCTACGTATATGGCGCTAAAGGTAAGTGTGAGTTGCATTGGTCCAATTGTTAGTCTCGTACGTTGTCGTCCAGTCTCCCTTGAAAAACGGCCACCGACCTACGATGCAAGACTAGGAGTAAATTCCACTGCGCCATTCGACATTGTGAAAGATTTAAATTGATGTCACTGTTAACATTTTTAGCGTATCTTTTGGTCGGAGATTTCGCATACACAATAAAATATTCAGGAAGTTGTTCGTGTTTGTGCAAGACAGTAGCCCAAAATAGATGATTAACCGAAGACTTACGAAAACGCCGTCTATTATATGTACAAGAGCGCAAAATTTTGAGAATTACACCGAGCGCCTAGGCGATAAAACTAAAATGTGTACACAACCCTATAAAATCCAATGACAGTGCTGGTGGAGACCGTCCCCCAAAACTTGACTTCATGGGCTTTTTTTCTCGACCTTTTTTTGTCTCATTTCTCCCTAGGATTTTTACACAATAACTTTTCAGACAGCAAATTATTTCTTAACACACATTCGATTAGGTTTGACTATTATATCGTGCATTGAAGCTTGTAGTTCTCCATTATGCTATTGTATACCGTATTTAATGCAGTAGCAACATTGTGTATTTTGAATTATATAATTGCAATATTTCGGTATTTCCTCTGGGATCAACCCTACCCCGACCGAAGGGCCCCTAAAATTTTGGCACTAAAACCAGCCTGTAAAATGACGCTTTTGTAATATTAACAATGACTAACATTAGCTTTGGTTTTGTAACTGTTATTATTACAGGAATTCAGTATGGCTACTATAGCCCACAGGTTCGCAGCGTATCATCATTTGACAATTTGCAAGCGCAGAGCAAGAAACCATTCTTCCGATTTTTATCTTGGAAAGGATTTGGTCTTCCAATCGGTGTTGGATTCGCTTATTTGTGCTACAAACGCTTCTCTCGAATTCAGGAAGAGAAGCGACGATACGCTGGTGAGCCTGTGCCGGTGAGTTTATAATGGCTTGGGAAATATTTCATAGAATTCGTAGTGTCCATCAGTTTGAATTTATCGTATTTCTGTACGTTCAGTAACTGTGCAAGATTTCTGATTTGCTGAGCTCCTGAGTGCAGTTTAGGCGCGTTATACCAAGGCTGTTTTTGTCAGAATCACGGAGTGAATCGCCCAAAGATTCGTGTTTACAGACTTATGAATATTGATTGCAGAAATGATAGACCACCTCAATATGGTATGAGACGTTTGTCCGCGTTCACCGAAAGACACGCTGCATCGAGCAGCTGTAGGTCTATAAGTATTAACTAAAGGTAAGCGATCAAAACGCAAACAAGTGAACGCAAACAACATATATTCCGTTGTAGTTCTTGAAACAGTAATTTTAAATGGCGTCTACGTATCGTCCATCGTGGTCCCATGCATAAGGGGGAGTCGTAATTTGTGTGCGGTCATCAGTTTTAAAATAGTGAACTAACTTGATAAAAGAAGGGCTCAGGCTTATGCCTCTAAAGTGGACTCACATTCTGGGCTCTCCATTCGCTGAAAATTTTGCCAGGGGGCATGAACCAGAGGGGCCCCTGGTTCCGAACCGGGGGGCGCCCGATTTTGCCAGGGTGCATTTTGCCAAGAGAAAAACGGTTAAAAATCGCGTCACAAATATTGCCAAAAGGCTATTGAATCAGAGAAAAAGCGATTTTGAAGCAAATTTTGACAAAATTTGCGAAATTTTTTGCTTCAGATCAGAATTTTAGTACAAATTTTGGTCAAATTTTTTGTACTTTGGACCGAAACTAAAAAATTTCCCCAGAGGCGGTGAACCGGGGGGTGCCCAAAATTTTGCCAGGGGCATGAACCAGGGAGCACCTGTTTTGAACCAGGTTGAACCGAAAAATGCCAGGCCCCCAATTTGGAGAGCCCAGACATTGTTTTGCTTCAAACACTAATAATTTGAAAATCTATTCGCAAATTAAGATACGGGTATGCGAGAAAACTATTTTGTTATGTTTAGCCGTACATATATTATGGGCCTTGGCAACATAGCGCCGTAGCATCTGAAAAATAACGAGGCATATTTTTAAATGCAAAATCTTTTCCTAAAACCTGCTTTTGAACCTACATACATTAGTCTATTCTTTAGTGTCATACACTGTATAAAAAATTTCAATGAATGGTATTGGCAGGGAGTTGGAAACAGTTAAATTACCATTGTTATAGATTATTCCTGTTTCAACTGAATCCAGGTAACAAGATCGGAATAAAAACTCGTATTCCATATCCTGGACTGTTCCGTCCTATCACACTGTGATTAATTTATAGGAACTATTTTTGTTGAAAATTATGATACCCGACCATATTTATCTCGTAAATTAGCGCGATTTTAGTTTGGTGTTTGTATAGTAGCTCAAGTGAACCAATTAATCGATTCCGCATAAGTAAAAGATGAAATCGATGAAAAGTTCAGTAATAATGGTCCAGCTCAGTAAAAAGGCTTGCTTTCACATTGTACTGAAATTATGCTGAAAATCGCTACAAAGTACTCGCCACAGTTGGCCGCTGGTCGCTCTTTGTTCGCTCGTAATTTCATCGTGAGAAAATAAAATTTTATTTCTAAATTTTATAATTTGTTTTTGCCAGGTCTCTACTCTGTCGCTGCTCGGGCGACAGTTAATAACTGTGACGAGAACTGTAATTTCAGGTCTGGCCCCAATGGAAACTAAGTTTGTATTACGCAGCGCCACTAAATGCAGTCTCGCGAACGTGGGGTCGCATACATTCGTGGAACATTCCCAAGCCGCTACGAGAATCAGTGTTAAGCTTTTGGATTGGCGTTTTGGGCTGCGATATGTCAGAAGCTGCTGAGACGGATCTGCAAAAATACGCGAATCTATCGGAAGTGTTTAATCGGCGGTTGAAAGACAATATACGCCCTGTTGCTGATACAGACGTGGTTTGTAATGTATTGTATGTTACTCATATGACTAGGGACTTGTCTCATGGCCAAGAAAGTGAATTCTGAGTGTATATAAAAGTTAGGAAAATGCTTACATTTCGTTAAAGCTACACATCCAAAACAAAACTCAAATAGTAGAGCACCACATATAGCAATATATAGCTTTGTTCTCTGAACGAAATGAGCCCAAGCGTGGTTGAATCGATCTAGTCCTTGAGGATATATGGCCAATTTCGTGTTTTCGCTGTCCCAAGGGCCCATTTACAACCCATCTTAACCCTACTCTGCTCGACAGGTGAGGTCAATAGAACGCAGCGTATATCGTTATATAGAACTTTGTTTTCTGAACAAAATAAGGCTAATCTTAACCGAATCGCTCCTGTGGTTGAGGAGATATGTCCAATTTGGTGTTTTCGGGGTTCAAAGGCCCATGTATAAACTGTCTTTACCCAACCCTGCTCGACAGGTGCAGTGAAGAGCAACGCAGCGTATATAGCTATATAGAGCTATGCTGTCAGAATTAAATGAGTCCAATCTTAGTCAAATCGCTCCAGTGTTTGAGGAGATATGGTCATTTTGGTGTTTTCGGGGCCCCAAGGGACTATTTACAACCCATCTAACCCAACCCTGCTCGACAGGTGAGGTCAATAGCAACACAGCGTATATAGCTATAGAGCTTTGCGTTCCAAACAAAATGAGCCCAATTTTAAGCCAAATTGCTACAGCGGCAAAGGAGATATAACCAATTTAGTGTTTTCGGGAGTCCCAAGGCTAGATTTTAAAACCAATTTTGACCCAAGCCTGGAGCGTAGGTGACCTCCGCAACAACATCTACATATCTTTATAGAGCTAAACGTTCTATTCACTTCGACAATTTTTACTGAATCATGCAATATTATGAATTTAAGAGGCACGCAAACTTTTTACTGCAACGAGCCATGGCTTTCTTCCAATATGAAGACATGTTCGTTATATATCACCCGCTAAGCACAAAATATATCCACTTTAATTTTAGTATTCATGTGAATATTTTCTGTTCGATATTTTGTTTATTTTTACAACGTCTATCATTTTGTATTTTTATTTGGTACTGCTAAATATTTTTGATTTAGGTTAGTCCGGCAGATGGTAAAATTGTTCAGGTCGGTCAAATCGGTGATCAAACAATTACGCAAGTGAAAGGGTTGAATTTTAGACTTGACGAGTTCTTTGGTCGGGATAAAAGGCTACAAATTTATGAGGTAGAATTTGATGAAAGTGGAGGAGTTGACCAAACAATGATTAATTAATATATGTCTGTGTCTACATAGCTTAAATTTAGCATGTGAAGGTTTATGCTAATATCTTTCTATGTTTTATACTACCGGATGTTGCTATAAATTGTACGAATTTTGTTAGGCCCTTTTAATTTATTGTAAAATTATATTTTGTGTAATTCTGCGCTTTTAATATTTTAACGATTATTGTGTTCCTTCCAGAGCGGATTGTCTTGTTGTAATACGCAGAACGATTCAGTTGCGCCGTATAGGATGCGAGGTTGTTTTAAATTTGGGCTATTAGTGCACTAATTGTCTATTATTAATATGTTGTCTATAAATAATTTATAATAAGTCTATAAATAATATGTTTTAGACTGTTGTCTATAAATAATTTATTGACGTAATTTTGTAAATCTTCTTTTTCAGTAATTCGAGTTTGTATATTATTGTATATTTTAGGATCTATCGCTTCCTAATAACAGTCTATATTATGCCACAATATACTTAGGACCCAAAGACTATCATGGATTCCATTCGCCTGCCGATTGGACTGTTGATAGCCTCAGACATTTTGGAGGTTATAGTTTCATTACTGCTAGTTTGTAGTGTATAATCTATTAAAAAATAATTTTGCTGTATTCTGTCATGCTGCTAGAAAATATAAATTTTGAAAAAACTACTATTATAGTGTTAAGTAATACATGTAGTTGCTGCTGTACATAGGTTCGTTGATTTTCTCTAAAGTTTGTTGAAACGGAGCGAGCTGAGATTCCACTGAAGATGCAACGGGGAAAATCTTGAAAATTTCTTTTTTGTCTGTTTCTGTCACGCACAACTCAGTTTCGGGTGGATGGATTTCGACAAATTTATTCAGTAGCAAAAATCACGTACCCTTTAGCTGAACGCGAACAGCTCGGACCCCATCTTCGCGGTCAAAATGGCAAAAAAACCGGTTTTCAAGAGTTATTTGCCAAATTTGGCCATATGGGTACCACTGTCTCGCGGCCCATAGCTTGCAGCACAGGCTTCGTCCCGGAATCAGCTCATCGAGATCTACAACTTTACTACCCACAACTTTTTGTGGGACCACTTCGTGGGCCGCTTTTGGCTCGAATATGGCCCGTCCACCCTATGCCTAAAACAATGTTTTTTCAAATTTCGGCATGTTGTTGCGTGTTTTTACCTTACAACGAGTGCTTATTAGGTTATCCGCTCAATACTACAATTTTGCTAGTTAGAGTCCAACTTGACTATATTATAATTTTTCATGGTTTTACGATCGATGAACTCGATTTGCAATAATTTACTTAGGATTTATTTGTTTGGTTCTATATTGGCTGCAGGCGCCAAATGTGGTCTATATATAGGTTTTTCGGTACGCTGAAAACGATGGTGTGTTTAGAGTGCAGCACGAATATTTCATACCTTTTAAGACGTTTTCAGTGGATTTAGGTTCAATGAACCCGACTGCTAAAATACAGCCTGTCTTTCAGTAATTTGAACGTATTGCGTGCAGGGCGTCAAGAATGATCAATATTTAGGTTTTTAGGTATGCTGAACACGATTGTTCGCTTACCTAGAGACTAGCACGAATACTTCGAGCGGTTTCGATTTTTTGATAGGTTTAGAGTTCACGCGATTTTAGGGTTTTCAATGAGTTCAGGGTTACAGAGGTTTTAGTATATTATATACATCAAACACAAAGTCAGTTACAAGTGATTACACAAAATTACCACTCTTGATGAAACAACGCTCGTTCCGTTTCTCCCTCGCTTGCGAGTTACTAGTTATATGTAATATCCTGTTCGGTATTTTTAAAGATCATAGTATGCAGTACAAGCACATAACACGCTTTTTCGGATCTGTTCACTACTGTTTACCTACGAACTATGAATGTCATAAAGTATAGATGTTTTCATTATGTAAGTTAGCGAGCAGTTTTCAGTAATCGTTGATGATTTCGTAAAAATATGTTCGTCAGCGTTTGACAACTAGAACATGATGGATTTTGGTGATATTTTACTATACTACACGTAACTGTATTTAATTTCCCCTTTTATATATGTTAGGCTCTACCGTCATTTTTTCTGAAATTTAAAACTGTTACCGATTAACCACTTTACAGTTTTGGCCATGCGGGATCTCCTGACGTTTTAGTGATACCTTTTTTAGAATCGTCAATACAAGACCACAATGCGTAATTCTCTCATAGCTACCTGCAAAGTATTATCGTGTAGCTTAGTTGTTTTCGAGCGATGAGTAAAGTATAAAATCACCAAAAAATGAATTTGACCAACTCAATTCCATGCTTGGAGTAGTTGACCTATGGCTCATAGATACATGGTCAAACTGGGCCTTCCCACCCCAGGTCCATATTTATACTACTGATCATAACTCGACCCATCGATGCTCGCACCATCCGTAGGTCACAAGTTGCTGCAGAGTGACGGCGAGCCATGGGTTCCAGGACAAAGGCACTAGCAAAATCCATGGGCTTAGTCTCTTCAAAAGCAGGGTCCTTCCGCGATAAGGGTCGTTCAGAGATGGTTGTTATTGCACTGTGTCAAATAGTTGCTGCTACCCATTCAATCCTGTAACCGCAACAGCAACTGGTGTAGTGGAACTGCCTCAAGCCGCAACAGAATCACCACCCATAACGTTGTCAACATTTAATATATATATGTTTTCCAGCTAGCATTATGTTCAAAAATTATAGTAGACGTGTTTACCTTTAAACTAAATATTTTAAGGAAACATCAGCAATACGAATTTTGAACGAATATCATTGGGCACCATGAACATCAATAGCCAGGCCCACCATAATCACACAAATCTCCAACTTGTTCTCTAGAGGTTTTAGATTAGAAAAGAGATTATTTGTAACGCACGGTGGGTTTTGGACTCAAGTCGTCTATGTGTTCTGCACCTAGGCATACAGTTGAGTTCTGAGAAAACTGAAAATTCCTGTGGCGCGATTCCCACGATACATCTGGGGGTGGCCGGTTGAATTGTGTGACCATAAAATGCTGTAACTAACAAAAACGTCAAGTATGTATAACTTAACGACAGATTGCAATTATGGATATCTAATGAAGAAATATTTTTCCGACGTTTAGCCCACAGGGTAAAATTTTAGGATCTTTAGCTAAGATAGTAAAAAATTACCGTATTTTTGAGCCAAGAAAGAAATATCCGCTAATTTCTAACCGCACAGAAAAGTATCTGTGGTGTATGAATTGAAGGAGGCCATAGTTTGCTTTGGGTGCATGTGCATATAATTTACTAATATAATTGCACCAGGTACAATGTGTGCTTAAAATAATGTGTCGGCTACAAACGTACCCTGAATTCGGCATCAGCACGAAACCGACAGCTCCTTATTGCCAAACGCCTGCCGGGATCTTGGACTCAATACCTAAAAGCCCCAAGGTTATTTTATTCTGACTACTAAAAGTCCTGTTTTTTAAAAGTTTGGTTCAAATTCAATTTTCCGCTTTTTGCAACCAACCCTACGAATTCTCACTTGAGGGCACCACTGCATTTTCCGTTGTCGATCAAAAATCTTGATATCGAAAAGACCTGCGAATGGCTAGCATTTTAGAGCATCAACATTTACAGGTCGCATTTAGCGAATAGAGATCTACCACCTTTTTCCTTTTTTCTGGAAGCCCGGAATTTAGTTTTTACTGCCAACCAATTTGCGTCATTGCGTATGCTAATAACCTGGCCTGCTCTCAGTAGGGCTGGGAATCCCTATTGTCGTAACTCCATAGCTCCATCGTATATTCGAAACCCCATCATTAAATCCATGATTTATGAATGTCCTTAAATTAGTATTTTCTGTATATTAAGCATTTTAATGCTAGCGCCAAAACAGATTTTATCTTTTAAACCTTTAGAATATTTGTACGACAGTTACAATATTATCTGAAGATTTGATCTATAGCTTATAAAACAAAAATTTATTCCCTACTTTAACATTCACCCGAAAATGAACGCGGGAGCAACAAAATTTCATCAGCGTTTCAGAAAGCAGTGAAACGGTCAGATACATGTGTTTAAATGTAATCGTTGACGTATTTAATATGCCATGACAATACTGAGAAGACAGAACATTAAATGAAGTAATATATTATTGCAAAATTATTAAATATCATAATGGACAATTATATATTAGCGGAAGGCTGCATTTGAAAAAATTATTTCCGACGCGTTCTATATGCGTTATTATAATAATTTTTAGGTCGCTTGCTCAGTGTTCACCCGTATATCCTAGCACGGGTGCCCAACGTGTTTACTGTCAACGAACGGGTTTCACTTTTCGGAAAGTGGAAATACGGTTTCTTCTCATTTACTGCAATCGGTGCTTTAAATGTTGGCCAGATATATGTGAACTGTGATACGGTAACGAAATTTTACCTGACCATAGTAAAATACTTTCCGTTGTAGCAAGCACAGTAAAGCCACACAAAACGCAGGAGTAGTTCTGATATATAGCATAATATAAAAGCTTTTTCCGATTAAACAGCCGTTATAATACCGTCGAAGCATCTCTACTGAGCTAACTTAACCGGATAAAGTAATTCATGGCCCTATTGTTACCCAACATGGAATTATATACACGTTTTAATTACCCAAAATGGAATTATGTATGGGTCATTTCACGAAATCATGTAATTTGGTCGGGGGGCTACATCGGCACTATTTGGCCCATACTACCAGTCTTTTGGAAGAAAATTGCTGGGCGTCCTCATCGTAACCAATCAATTGCTGCTGGCGCTAGCAATTCACGCGACTGGAAGCGGGAACCTGGGGACGCATTACTTTGTCTTTGGCTGCGATAGATTGGCACCCTATCTTCGATCACGAAGACATTGGTGCCATTTGGTCGGCTATAGTAGAAGTTTTTGACGCAGCTGTCACTAGATTTGTACCGTTCAAATCTTCCAGGCGGTTTCGGAAACCCGTCTGGGCCGATTGAGCCTGCTGGGCTGCTCTTCGGCGCAAGTACATTGCCTTTCGACGTTTTAAGCGGACTAATTCGTTTGAATCGTGGCAGAATTATAAACTGAAGCAGCAAATTGCGAAATTTGATTGTGAAGAGTCTATCCGTCGGTTTGAAATCAAGTTGGCTACGAACATTGATCAGGACCGAAAATCATTTTTAACTATGCACTTAAACGAGCTAAAGTTTTGCCTAAAATAGGTCCGATGGTATGTGACGATGGTACTGTATCTAACTCCGCAGCTGAGGACTGTAGTATTTTTAACAGCTACTTTGCATCGGTATTCAACCGATTTAACTTTGATGCTCCACATGTTCAGTTTCCTACAGACAGCAGACTTGGTAGTATTCAAGTGTCAACCGAAGATGTTCACCGCGCGTTGAATAAAGTCAAACCAGGAGCAGCTCCAGGGATTGATGGCATTTGTAACATCTTTTTACTAAATACAAGTGACGTTATTGCCGCTCCATTAGCTCGATTTTTCAACTTATCCTTAAATAGCAGTACGTTTGTTCCGCAGTGGCGTGATGCGAAAATTGTACCGATCTATAAGGAAATCGTAACAAATGCTGTAATTATCAACCGATAAGTCTAACATGCAGCGTCAGCAAGGTATTAGAATCGATTGTGAAGGACCGACTGGCTACGTTTTTTGCTGACAACCACTTGCTGTTTGACTCTCAACATGGTTTCCGTGCTCGAAGATCCACCACCACCCAGCTATTGGAGTTTATAAATTTTGCTACACGCTGTCTGGACCAAGGTGACTGGCTAGACGTTGTTAATGAACATCTTCCCCACAAAGCATTTTGATAGAGTCATAACATAGCAGCACTAATCCATAAGCTAGCACAATATGGCATTTCCGGTGCCCTGTTAAAATGGTTTCAAACTTACTGGGCTGGTCGACGACAAACTGTGTCAATAAATGGTTCCTCCTCGCAATGGACAGATGTAACTAGTGGAGTTCCGCAGGGCTCAGTCCTGGGACCGCTGCTATTTATATTGTTTGTAAATGAAATAGACGAGCACGTATCATGTGCAGTGTTCAAGTTTGCCGATGACTTGCGATTAGCTCGAAGAGTACTGCGATACGACCCAGATGTTGACTCTGAAGCGATGCAGCTTGACTTAGACGGTTTGTCGAACTTCTGTGCTGAGTGGTGTGTTACAATAAATGAGCTTAAAAGTCATGTAATGCATTGCGGGGCAGGCAATCCGTGTGCGATGTATACCTTGGTGAATAATGTGTTGGACGTCGTCGAGTCACAGAAAAACCTTGGTGTTGTAGTGGCAAAGAACTTAAAGTCTTCAGAGCATTGTGCTACTGTCTCGGCGAAGGCAATAAAAGTAGTGTTCCTCTTACGGCGTACAATTCGTCATTTTTGTGATTGAAAAAGTCCAGCGCCCGGCAACCAAGCTCATTCCGATGATTCGACACCTTTCATATAGGGAGCGTCTTAACTTTCTCGGTATTCAGTCGCTAGCAACCCGAAGGCTGCGAAACGATATTCTTCTGGTATCACGATGATCTACGGGGTATGTAGCGTTGGACATCTCGAAGTATTTCGCTCCTGGCTTCCCCAGCACTCGAGGGCATAACTTTAAGCTGGAACCAATCGAAATTCCTCGCCTAGACTGTCGTAGACACTTTTTTCCTCACCGTGTAGTTCGAGCTTGCAACGCGCTTCCAACCGAGGTCGTAAATGCAACTTCGTTGTCACTATTCAAAAAGAAGCTTCACGAATCCGGGTTCCTCAATGCTTACGAATATTAATATGTTTTTCAACTCAAATCACGCCTTGCTCCGATGCGAGGTTATCTCCTCTTCGCATGACAAATCAACGCAGATCCAGGAATAAAGCTATCTCACACGTACCATGCTGGGGGAAGAAATGGTACGTCAAAATTTAATGGCGCTGTGTGGTGTAGTAATACGCTGTCCGACGGTCATTATAAGGTATGGTGGACTTTTGTGCCCCTAACATAGCAGGAGCTAGGGGTCCACAAATCGGATGGGCCAAATGAAGCCAAAAACACATGTCCCACTGTAAACGTTCGCGATATCGCCAGCAAATGATACATATGTGTATTTTTCATTTCACTGTGATCGTTTGATATTTGCTAATTTTTCCGGAAAAACTTGGGGGTAAACATAGACATTGAAGCTGACGCCAAGCTTCAGAAATTTTTGTCGTGACATGTAGCCCCCGACCTAGGTCAAATCTGACAACTCGCATACGTGGTAAATAATGTCAAAGTGCACTAGCGCCAATAATTCTATATAACGATAATCGTAATCGGTACAGGTGTCAGTGAAAAAAGAATGTGAGCGTATGTCTGTGTTGCTTAGTTATGAGGCCGAAGGTCACAAAGTGCCAAAAATGAGGTATGCAAAATGTAGCCCCCCCCCCGACCTTATGAAAATTCAGTTTAAGAAACCAAATTTAGCATACAGTCTCACAATAGGCCGGGAGGAAGCATCCCACTAAGAAAATCGGGCCATGTATAAAAAATATTAAATGAAAATGTAGCCCCCCGGCCTGATGTGTAGCCCACCGACCGCATATAATAAACGAACCATATTAGTATATAAGTTCGTCATCATTGAACCATAATATGGGGCCTTGCGTTTAATTGCGACAGCTGGGTAACCCTTCCGCCTGCCTGCAGACCTATTCCGCTCTAACATGAAATTGCTTCTCTGTACATCGCAGGACGTTGAGCGTGCCCGGGAAGAAGTGGACTCTTCGTGCTGAAAATGCTCGCACCATTCCGGGCACTCATGGATTACACTGTTTTAAGCCAGAGTCTCTCATTGATTCGCTGCTGGCCTGTTTCTTGCGGAGTGGATACTTGCGCACTCGGTGGAACGTGTCTTGAGCAGCAGCGTGATGCGTTCCGTTTTGACTTCGCTGCAGCAAAAGCAGCAACATTGAAAGCAAGCACATCAAAAGCCGCAACTACAATATCGAAAGCAGCGCCTACATCCGTTAGCAACTGTGTCATTGCAGTTTATGACGACGAATGGTACGCCACGCAGATTATCAGTGAAACCAAATCCAGAACCTCTAGAAGTACGTGTAAAGTTTTCAAACGTTATATTCTGTAGAAAGGTGTAGGTCCCCACCAGACTTAAGTTGTAGCCCCCACTCCGACTTCAGGTGTAGCCCCCCCCGACTTAAGGTGTAGGTAGCCCCCCCGACTTAAGGTGTAGGTAGCCCCCCCGACTGGAAGGTCTTTCCCCCCCCGACTAACACATATCGGGGTGTCAATTTCTTATAAGACTCTATGGGTCTGCCTGAAATTTTCTGTCGAACATCTCCCACTCATGGTCTGTTTGTGAGCATAAAATCGTATCTGTAGGTGCTGTATCCGTTGCGCTAGAAAAACTTCTGCGATACGCTTGTTCTAAATTGATCATTTTTAACCTCAAAAGGTCTCTAGCGGCACCAATTATAGGCCACATGTCCTCCAAATGGCTTGACCGCGACCCTTTTTGTCCGGCTTGCATACAAACAGACCATAGTTCACGTGTCGCTGCGTCAACCTATAGAATAAAGATTTATTTCGGATTAAAATTTTAACCCCAGGGGGCTCTTTGCGGACCCCTGTAACAGGTTTCAGGAA
>JASANE010022246.1:0-44913 GCA_030248225.1 Trileptium ribeirensis | reverse complement strand
GTGCTGTGGCAAATATCATGTAATGGGGGTTTCATAAATTTCACAATTTTGTTAGCTAGAAACTAAACGTAAATTTCACGTTCTCCGTCGTATAGCCTGGCAGTTTTCCGTCGTATGGCAGAAAAAGCCATTGCCTGAAATTCACTGTTATGAGACAGACCAACAATAGAATGCTTGGAAATCAATAATTATTTAAATAGAAAGTCATCGACACAGGAACATGCGAAAACTGGGCTTGTCCACCGCTACTTAGGAGATGTATACCGCGACCCAAAATTTTCTCTACAGTTATGACCTACGCTATTTGGCTGTGTCTTGGAAGGCTAGATGTCTCTTCTTACCTGTTGAAGTAGTTTGTACGAGTAATTGCAGACAGTTCTCGAAGTGCCTTCATATGAATCGAACGGAAAAACTGCTGTACATCCTGTTTCAAGATCTGCGCGGCATGGGTGGTGCCAATAACCATTGTGCTAACTTTCAACTCTTCTGGTTGACGTTATCATCCAAATTTGGAGCAGTCATCGTCGCAGAGTTGGGGGTACTGAGTTTCCATTGTCTTTTTTGAATAGTCGAGTTGACAAACAAGAAGGCAAAAGCGCTTTTGTGTTGCATTAAGTACAGTGCAGATAAGAGTGGTTTTGGGTTCTGAATCTGGCTGGGGTCAGTACTGTGTCGCACACCGTAACCTGATGACCCGATTACCCGGTCAGAGATGCGAGCCAATGTGAAACGGCAACCTAGTGACCCGGCGTCCCCATTACAGTTTTATATACCCGTATAAATCAGGCAGTTATTACTCAGGACAGTTCGTTATCAGCACTAGTTATAAAACCAAAGCTATGTTGTGTATTGGGTAATTCAGCATTTTATTTCTGCAAATGAAACATAAAACAATGCAGGTAAATGTAGATCACAATGCTCCTCAGTAACAATATAAAAGATTGTTGATCAAATCTATCGTACTATTTAAAATCAGTTTTGTGCCTAATCGTTATCGTTCATGTTGAGCGGCAATGGGTCTGCCACCACAAGGTCCTTGACATTGAAAATTTTGACGTGAAACATATGCTTCTGGTGTCACTACTGTGTAAGACGATAGCCAAATTAACTAAATGCTGCGTTAGAGTTGTTTGGTTTAGTGCCATTGCTTTTAATTATTTGCTATCCAGATCAAACCATAATTAATATTTAGATCAAACGAAGTTGATAAATAATAACCTCGAATAACGTATATCAATATATTCATAGCTGAACTTTGAGCAAATCGGGTTATTCGTTGCAAAGTTGTAGACTGTAACAGCAACATTAGGACCTTTTGATTCGTAAACTATATAACCCCGTATTTCATAGCTATACATATATATTCTAATGAATTCAACAGTATTCGATTTCAGATCGACATACATGTTGAAACCATGAACTTCGATAGAGCCAACAATTCCAAAACCATATATTGTGACAGCGAAATATACGAGAATGTTGGTCAACAATATAGCTTTTGGCAATCTAATGTCGCAGTTTGGACGACGTTAGAAAAACTTTGACGACATAATATGTGGCTTATAGGTACTGTCAAAATTTTAATCAAACGCTGACGCCATCCTCAAGCTATAACAAAGGTAATACCTACGCGATTTTGTCACAAGGTTGCTAAAAAGTTGTCGGATAGATGTGAGTCCTGCATTTGCAATAGCACAGGCCCCATGTACTGCAGGAATTTTGTAACGTCACTTTACCGGTTACCATGTGAAAGAAACAACATTCGACGAAATTTTGGTTTAAAAGTGAACGTTGCTTTATCCCAGCTCTTTTGAAACAGATATATACAGCGCAATGCTTCTACCACTATGTGCCGATGGCCAACTGCAATCAATTGTTACCCATATACCCGCCTGTTCGTTCCAAAGCCATAGCCGTTCTTGCAATAAAACTTGGGTTTAGTGCGGTAACCAACCAACAGGATAATCTTTAACCAACCCACAGGATAATCTATTTTTAGCACAAAACTTTGTTATGATTGGTTTCTAATTTAGCACGTTTTATGGTGTGTCTTACTAGGAGTAGTTTCTGTCGCAAAGAGATGATGATCCTTGGTAGCCATGCATTTAAATTTTAACTACATCTGGATATTTTCAACTTTGAGTTCAGGAACTAGACGGGTCGTAACTTCCTGCGCCGAATCATTGTTGGATGTTATCTAGGGTAAACCCAACGGTAATATTTGTTGTTATCGCGGCTCACTAAAAGAACTTTCATGTCCTTTTTACCTTCTTTGTACTTTTAAAAATGTTCCTGACAGCCATATCGTTTGTAGTTTCAGTGCAGCCAATTTTGTACTGTATGCAAATTTTTTTTGTCAGAAAACTAAAAACACGTGCTCCCATAAGCTGATGCAAATTTTATTTTCTTTGTAGACTAAACCTAAACAATGTGCAAATCTGTGCACTGGGTACACGGTCACGAAGCTACGTCATGCGTTCTAATATAGCTGTATCGAATATAACAGATACTCTACACCAAATTTTGGCATCCTACTGCTTTCAGTTCCTGCGCTATCAGTCTCTCAATATGGACTGCAGACTAGTAAATCGATGTAAACATCTTGTGAAACTTGGCTTGTTCTTAATCGCACAACCCATAGCAACGTTAAAGCAAATTTGGCAACTTTGCTACTGTAAGCGGTATCGCAAGATAGACGCTATCGCTCTTGCAATGCAGTTTCCAGTAGTAGCGTGCACCGTCGGATCTGAAAATGAAGTTTTGGTATTTCAAAAAATATCACAGGACGTTGAGCAGGAAATGGAGTATGGTTTCCGGTTTTTTGAAACAGCAGTCATGGCTACCAAATCTGTGACCACCTGTTACAATTGAATGGTAATCTTGTGAAGCAATTGTTGAATATTCTTCCAATGTCTTTGCGGCCGGTCCTTAAATACGCTCTTTTAAAATGTTACGGAAATCTCACCTATCGAGAGTCCAGAAGGCTCGGTACAGGTGCATCACCTCCTACTGTAACTGATAATGTTGAAGCTCGGCTCCGCATGGTCGCCGATAGTGAGCAGTCACTGCAGGCGCTTTTAAAGCACTATATTGCAAATGACTCAACAGCAACAGAGATCTTAAAATTCACTGAAGATTTGATGACTATGTTCTGTAACACCAACTCAGTGAAACGACTGTATTATTTCATTAAGCGTCGAAACCAGTTCAGTACTTCGGAGTTTGCAGCTGCAACCAGAACAGAAGAAGATCCAGAGATGATGCACCTTCTATTACATCAGGTTTTGTGTTACGCAGAAAAGCAAAAAGAGCCAGTTCCAAATGGATTCCAGCAGTTAATATCAGCCATGGATGTTCGGTTCGACTTTGATACGTTAGAGAAGCTGGAGAGAAATGAGCCGATTGATCTGCTTAAAGCTTCTGGCAACGTTAAACACATGACCCAATTGGCATCTAAGCTGAAGCAACACATGGTAGCATACACTTTGCGTAGTCGAATTCAAATGCTGGTGCTTATGCGTAAAAAACGGTTGGTAAGGCCCCTTCGCTTGCCTAGTGTGTACAAAAAATATCCTCAAATTGGGAAAGTGATCGAAGAGTTAGTCCACAAGAACAACTGCGGTGCAAGTCGTTGGCGTCAGATATCAGCTACTGTTATAGGAAAGAGTGCTGATCACAGTGAGAGTAACGATCGCATTTCCAAAATAACCTACGACTCTATTTCGAAAGATTTGCTCAATCTGCTAGGCGCCAAATTATCCACGTCTCTTGTTTGGCTTTGTTGCGGTCCAAGCAATAAAACGACATTTTCAAGACATAGGAGAAGATATGCTTTTGCGGACGTCGTGTCCCAACGTAGTTACAAAGGCTTCACAGTAAAATTTAGTCCGGATACCATGTGCAATAACGCATTCTATAGCATTAAAGACGAACTCGAAAAAGACACCGAATACGCCATTCGAATTGACAGCGACGATTGCGCTGCTATACGTTGTGATACGGTTTCCACTCATTGTCAACATAAATCGGTGACACTACGGACTGCACCTCCGCAAAGACCTCGAACGGATTATCCAAACAAATACAGATGCAATATCCAAGTATCTAGCTACTATATTCCACAGAGACCAACTGCACCAGCTACAGCTGTCGGTGTCGTGAAGGATACATTCAGATTTCGACCTTCGGCTATGATGCATCATAACGATCTCTCTCAGGTTCTCGAAGGCTTCACTTCAAATGACTATCGGCTAGTACTGTATAGACGTGATGCAGGACCACATGAGGGTCCAACAAAAATATTAGTTAGATTCTTTATTGCTTTAGAACATTTTAGAAAAAAAGTCAGTGGGTGTCTATATTAACCACTAGGTGGCCTGGAGGATCGTACTTAAATATTGTTGAGTTTATGAACGGTGCTCTCGCAATGCGTCATTTAGAAACTTATACATCCCATCTACTATTCTTGGCCCAAACACTAAAATATGAGACTTCTGGCGGCAGTGCTTTGTTATCTAAAAACATGGAAGCTGCTGTGGATTTTTATATCAAGTATTGTGACAACGCGCCATTTAGATCGTTACAGATTAAGCTAATAAAAGGCCGTGAACTCCGCAAATGGGATGTTAAAACATTGTTGTCTTTTCTCCGCTCTAACCAAAAGCAACGCGAAAAATTGCAGAAGTTACATCCTGCATTTTGGAAGACAATTCGTCCAATACTACATATTATGGAGAAGCACGAAATGACGGAAGATACATCGCAATATTTTTATGGTTTAAAACTGTGTTTGCGACGGCATTGTTACCAACCAATATGCAAGCAGGTCAATAGCGATGAGAAATTGCTCAGAGAAGTGTACGTGTTTATCTATATCTCTTGTTTAATTTTTGCTTTAATACTTTTGGAGTGCTCAGATTGGAAGTCGATTGGCCATATGAAAACATTACTTGTTGTGCGACTGAAGTATACCGTTTTATAATAATTTTACTGGTTCATTAATCTTCTCAACGATTAGTTAGCACAATACAATTAGTCATGGCCCAAGACGTAAACAACAGGAACGCATTTTCTTTGTATTTAGAAGCATATTTTACAACTGTACTGCTTGCGAATATACATGTATTGTAGTATTTGTCATTCTATTCAACAGGAGCGTAGCCAGAATTTTATTGCAGAGATCCAATTTTGTTTAAAATTCAAAATATTTAGTATCTGCGTGCATTGGTGTTCGTTGAGGAGTGCATATGGTTACCCGCTGATGACCGGGCGCCTTCAAGCTTTATTGCCCAACCTCCTCCCCACGTTGATCGACTGAACTGTAGGGGGACCCGATGAATGACCTGCCCCCTGCCCCCTTGCTCCGGCGATACGATACCCCCTAGAACCTCCGATATGGATTAAGTATATAAAAGACGTACGCCCTTCTCGACTGGACTGGCCGTTCATTTCTATCAAAGTAAATAATATTAATTCATTCTCGCCTGCCCGCCTACACTTGCGGAAACGAACACAATATTGAAAAAAATTAAAATAATTTCCTGCCAAATAATAATAATAATAATAGTAAAATGAAGCATCAATGAAATTTGTTGTGGCAGGGGAAGTTTTTCGGTAGGATCGAAAAAGCATCAATATTATAGTTTTAAAGCGCTATAAAATATTAAGACGCTAAACGACGGACATTATAAGATTAAAAAACAAGAAGAGCTTTTCACAAAACTATAAGAACTACTAGAGCGGGGGTTCCGGGGCAGCAGGGGGAGGTGGGTGGAGCGGGCGATTTTAGGCGTAATGTGGGGCTTATATAGGGACCGTTGAGAGCTGTAATTTTCTCAAAATTCCTGAAGGGGTTCGAACAACCTTAAAATTTCATTACGTCACACTATCAGGTGCGGCGTTCACGCTGCTTCTCGCCGTTTGGGACTGTTGCGTCCATTAAATCGTGACTCTATCGAAATACGGGTTGGGTTACATCGATATCATACAGCAATGCCTTAGTGCAGGGGCGGGCGGGAAGGCAGGCCAACTTTTGGTTGCACGAGTAAAACTCTGACGTATATACAATAAAAATAATGCTAATTGCCTGGCTCCATTATCCATAGTTAAATTATAAATCGGAGCTGAAGCAGCTATGATGAGAGTCGATTACCTAGTTCATAGATTCAAAATTAGCGTATTCGGAAACTGTAGCTCCAGAAGCGGTGCAGCAAACAAGTTTAATTTGACCTTAACCGTAATATTTCGTTTAAATTCGTCACAATGACAATGGTGATATTGCTAGGCTGTCGCTGTAATAAATAACTGAAACGGAGCCAGCGAAGCCAAAGGCGATTCCACTGAAAGCGCTAGGTAGAAAATTGTGAAAAAAATTTTTGTGTCGATGTCAATCAACCCTGTTTTTGTATGAACGGATTTCGACAAATTTTGCCTATTCCATAGCAAAAATATTTGGTTGTTGATGACGATGCACCCTTTAGCATACAGCTCCGACCAAATCTTCCAGGTCAAAACGAGAAAAACAGGTTTTTAAAGATTCCTTGCCATATCTGACCATACGGGCAGTATTTCACAGCCCATACTTCGCGGCACAGGCTTCCCAGAATCAGAGCATCTAGAGGTACTTTTCTGGCCACGGTTTTTTGTGGGCCCACTCCTTGAGCCGCTATTAGCCTGGATATAGTATGTCGACCCTTTGCCAGAAATACCGGATTTTCGAAATTTGCCATGGTATTGCGTGTTTTTACCTTTCAATGAGTATAGATTAAGTTATCAAACACGCTCAATATAATGGCTTTTCTATCTACTGTTCAACTTAATTATTCTTAGGGTTTCAAGTGTTTTAAGGTCGATGAACCCGATTTCCAAAATGTGCTGTGTTTTCATTTGTTTGGCTATGTATTGCGTGCAGGGTCTCAAGAATGATCTAGGTTTTTCTGAACGCTGAATAATTGATTGGGTTATTTAGAGCCCGGCGTGCATATTTCATACCTTTTCATGGGTTTACAATGAGTTTAGGGTCAATTAACCCGATCTCCGGAATACAGTCTGTTTTCAGTTGTTTGATTACGGGATGCGTACAGGGCACCAAAAATTGTGTATATAGGTTTTTCGGTACACTGAATACGATAGTTGGCTTATCTAGAGACCAACACGAACACTTGACGCGTTTTCAGTTATTTTCGATGCGTTTAGCATCGCCGAGGCTTTAGTGTTTTAATGGGTTCAAGATTACAAAGGTTTTAGTATAGTATATATATGAAACACTAAACCTATTACAAGTGATTAGAAAATGTCCACTTGATGACACCACACTCGCTCAGTTTCGCTAGCGAGATACTAGTGATGCCTTCATGAGTAATACCCATAAGATTACAAATTGGAATTACTATAGAGGAGTTTTTGTATATCTGTTCAAAATGCATTACCAAAGCATTGTGATCTGATGCCTTATGTCGCGGTTACCGGTTAACTAAGCTTAAGTATATTTTAAATTCAATATCTGCTGCGATTCCGCGCACTGAAAATGACCAGAAGTAACCTTTGGTGTTGCTTCTAATTTAATCGCTGCTTGTATGATTCTGATTTTGAGCTAATTGCCACGTAAGTAAAAATGGCAGCCAATTGGAAGATTTGCACACGTTACGCCTGGGCGATAGAATTTTGTTTCGCTGAAATTGATATACCTTTTTGGCAATGACACATCACATACCATACACACAAATCGTCAAAGATCGGTCGTTTGTTTTGTAACGATATAGCTTATCCAAATTGTTGAGAGCCTTTCAGGTGGTCCTTGTAAGGCGCGTTTACTATATATGCCCTTTTATGAGTGGGAGAATTTGAAACTGCAATGTGCATACATACCAATCTACTCGAAGTGAATGTTGATATTCACAAAATTGGAGGGCCCATGTGTGTGGCCGCTCTCCACCCCTCCCCGGCCCCACCGGCCAGGTCTTACACTCTCACTATCCGTTTGCGCAATCCATTTTCTCAATCATGGATTGAGGAAATTCGTCAGATTGGGGGCATGGACCCCTCTGGTTACGCCACTGTTCTGAAACCTGTTTGGTTCACTTGAAGTTTGTCCTAAGCTGTACTTATTATTCGTTGTATCTAAGGGCGACCCTGATCTCGAAGAGATCTCTTATGGGGGTACGAGATGATTGGGGGTCCAGAGACTATGGTGGCTATACTGGAAAGATGGTGGGCCCCTTCTCTGATTTTCCCCCTCAGCCCAATCAGGGCCAAAGTTTTGTCCACAAAGATATTTAAACGCTGACTGATTGCAACGTTCCCATCGACCAATCTTCACAATATACATCGCACATCTTGTAGCAAGGCTATATCAGGGGCGTACTCAATACTTCCCCCACCCCTCTCCCACGCCGATCGACTGAACTCTCTGGGAGCCCGATGAATTACTTACCATCTTCCCAGCCCCCTTCGGCGACATTGTTACCCTCTGGAACCGCCGATATCCATCATATATTTTTGATGTACGTCCCTCTCGACTTGACTGGCCATTTTTCGCTATCAAGGTAAATAATTTTAATTGATTCTTGCCTGCCCGCCCACATAGAGCGGAAACGAACACAATCGAAAAAAAATTAAAATAATTTGCTGCCAAATGAAGCATGAATGAAATTTGTTTTGAGCAGGGGAAGTTTTTTTGCTAGGATTAAAAAAATTAATATTATAGACTGAAAGCGCTATGAAAATGTAAGACGCCTGACGTTATAAGATTAAAAACAAGAACAGATTTCATCAGAACGAGAAGAACTAGAGCGGGTAATCGCTTATAACTAACTGTTATAATCGCTTTTTCGTAATCGGAACAAGGAATTACAACAAAAATTCTGGAATGGCAATGTAGGTACAATTTACTGGTTTTGAATTTGGCGGTATCTATTAAAACTTTACAAAAGGTTTAGATTTAAGCACCACAATATTCAAGATCCTGAGCGGAGTATATTCAGTATCGCTTTTGCTTCGTGATGTGTCGTATCGATGTTTCAGCGAAAATTATCGATGGTACCTAAATGGCCCACCGGTCACAAGGATTTTCTATCCAGTCCGTGACCTTCAATACGTCTGGGGAGCTAAAGATTGTGCAAAGTGCAAAGACAAACCATGTAGAGGCCATTTTTTATCTGGTATAAAATAATGCATATACGTGTTTAATTTCCGTATATACTTTTTACATTTGTTGCATTGATTATGATAATATTATATTGTACGTGTATAGTTTATATGAAATAATTATTGAAGCTTTTCTCTTAAACCGTCAGTCGAAAAGTATTTTTTGTGGATGATAAAATTTGTGGGTCATATTTTTGACGTTCGTGGTTTGTTAAATCATGTTAGGCAGACGCATTCCATTATAATTGGTATCTGTATCATTTAAAACGTTTTGCAGTTTGTATATATGGTTTAATCCTTGAAAGAATTCGCAAAAAAATTTATAAGATGGAAGATCTATATAAGCCTTATTAAAAATACATCACAGAGAGTAGTAAAGTATTACCGACGCGAAAGAAAAATTTGAAAGGCATGTGATTTGAAATAAGTTTATGCTATTGATATTGGAAACAGTATTTAGTATTAGCAATAGTTCATAATGAAGAATGGTAATTCTCTGCACTCAGGTGTTAGCCTGTGTTGACGACACGGGCGTTTTCATATATACACCTACATTTCTAGGGAGATCACGATGCATGTATGCATTTGCGCACTCTTAGTATCTAGCTACAAGTTTTTCTCAAAAATACTTTGGATACTGCCACCTGAGGTCAGCTGAAGAATGTTAATGCCATATGGCCAATGGTAAACTATGGTGTAGGAAGACCTTAAGAAACAGCCGATGGTTGAATTAAACGAGTAGGAGGGTTCTCCGAAGCAGCAAATTTACGGCAAATTTGGAAATGTGTGTATTTTGTTCAATTGTGTATACAATCAATGCACAAATAGTTGAAATATAGTATTTTAAAGCATTGCAAAATTCATTTTCAACGATGTTTGCTAGTGGTGGATGGTTTGACAATAACTAAAAATGATTCTTCATATTTCTAATGACTTACCATTGTTTGACCTTGTCGCACTCTTATATGTTTCATATTAACATATCGGTTGACGTGTTAAGGGCAACGTAATCATAAATGAAATATTTTTATATTGGTCAATAACTAATGCTGATGTCAGTGAAGTGCAGGATGCTTCGGACTTTGTAATAATCCGCTATTTCAAACCTTTTGCAAAATTTAAAGAAACAGCTGACGAAAACAGTCAACCGGTTGCTAATAATTTATTTAGCTGTAAAGCTGAAATGGTTTATGTAAAACACTCATTATTGTAACGGGATTTTATTATTTGAGCTTACCTGGCACCTATTGCGCCAAACATTTTCATAACTCTTCACTCGAACTTTCATTCTTCTACTGAAATTGGGCTGCCGCAGTACGGCATTCTTTTTGTTCACTTTGTCTTAGGCAGTTTTAAAATACTACCTTTAAGCTTACAAATTCGTTAATGGCATCGTCAAACAATAACTAAATTCATATTCTGGCTTAGCTTTTATGTGCACCAATATGGCTGTCATATAAATTTAAAAGCCGTGTTAGCCAACGCTTTCATCCCAGCATCTAGCGTCGAGAGATTCAACGAGGGACCAGTTTGAACTTTACCGATGGATATCTGGCCTTTATTCGACTAAAAAGTATGCAACCATTATTTACTAATCGCATGATAGATTGTCCTTTAGGTAGCGCTAGTATTGCTCAAGCATTGAATGACGATAGCGTTCAGATGAAAAAGCCACCGTCATATTTGATCAAACAATACATTGCAACATGTTTAGAAGATGGAGTTGATCCATTGGCAGACGTCGGCAACATTGCTAGACAGTGTTTGTTGTTTGAAAGCCAAGTGCGGATGGTTATAACCCACGAACTTCAAAAAAGAACAAGTATGATTTTATTTTACAGGCAGCATTTTTTGTCACATTTCGTGTATGCCAACGATGATATTTCTTGAATTTATATTTTCAACATTTGTTAAAGTCAAATTAACGAATTTCGTATGTATTTTTCAGTTTTCCATTTCATGCGCGAAACATAATGTTTGCATGTATATACATGAAACACAAAATACAGCGCAAACGTAGCTTTGGGTTACCGCACAGAACGATGGACATATTAATATACCAAAAGTTATGAGGACCTACAAAGGCTGATCCATAGATGTTCCATTGGTAGGATCCCCTGTTCCACCGGAATATGCATAGTTGCCTGAGATGAGTCGGTTTAGGGGTAGATTATCTCGGCAGAGGTAGACAAGGCGAATGTCCTGAAACTTTATCTTGACTCAGGCTTTTCACTCATTTCCACCCTTCTTCCTGAATTTTTCTAGTATTACTAAAATATTTCGCGCGAGTCCGGCGCGCCTTGGAAGGAATTGAGGCGCCTCTGGGGAAGGACGCAGCGTCAGTTGGAGGTTGCTGCTGCTCGGAGGTGGGTTACCGCCTCGCAAAGGGGCGAGGGTGCTGCAGTTCGGAAGGTCTTGGCGCCTCGGGTGAGGCACGGAGGTGAAGTACTTCGGAAGAGTGATGGATGCGGCGCCTCGGTGAAAGGGGGGTGCGGCGCTTTCGTGGGACCTGGGAGGTGCGGTGCCTCGAGGGAAGGGGGTGGTGCGACACTTCAGGTGGATAATGTAGGGTTGCATTGCGGCGCCTTAGGAAAGGTGGAGGCGGGGTGGCAGCGTGGCCGCTGCTCCTCGGAATCACCCCTACCGAGCAATCCTGTATCCGCCGCCACTACGGATCGTTACGCTGCTTGCGGTATCACATGTCATTAATAAAATACTATAAACAGAAGTATAATAAAACCGAGCTTAAACCGGCATTGAAATATAAATATAGACTTCAACTGTTGACCTAATTAACAAGATTAAGTTACTTGGTCTAAAGTGCTTCTGTCGTCAAATATTATATGTACACTAGCTAATCTTCATTGCAACAATCCCAAAACTGATAGCTGAATGCAGTATAGACGGCGTAAAAACGTCTGTAAGGAACAGCAAATTTAAGCAAGTTTGCATCGACAACAGAACAGTTCCAAGAGTTGATATTTTTAATGCTGAGTTACAAATTTGCGTTATCGACAATAATTTGATGCCGAGTAAAACCAATTCGGCTCAAGTTTTTTAAGACTCAGCGTGTTATGTATTTATGCCGTTGCACTGGCCGCGACTTGCATCAGCAAATAAATCTTGAAAGGTATTTTTTGCACAAAGCTCTATAGTTACCAATTTATAAACTAGTATATTCTAGACCGATTTGACAGAAATTTAGTCTATCGCATCTGATTTTAAAGTCCTTCCCAGCATTTTATTTAATATTGGCGGTGACAACTTTTTCACTACGAAAAAGTGCGACAAGAAATCTTTTTCCATCATCAGCGTGAAATTTACCGCTGTTTGATAAAACTTATGAATATTTTGTCACAATAGAGCTAAATTTTCTCTGTTTATTCATAAAAGGCTTCGATATTTTCCGTCTTCAAAAAAATAAAAATGTCTTTACCCACATATAACTGAAGCAGACTAACAAGTACGGCTGCCCCTGGATGGACGACATGCAGCAAAATTCGACAAAAATGTAAATGCTTGGGCAAAAAGAACATATAGAATCGTGTAAAATACAATCAATAAACACTTGCTGGTTTTCAAAACTTCATGGTTTTTACATGTTAAAATATTTGGTACGTTTGGCATGTTTTATGATAAATGGCTTATGTAGGTAAAACTTTGCCTAGCGTACTGCAAATGAATACCTAGGGCTATAAAAATTGTGTATTCACATTGTTGTTTTCTGCCTAGCTATCATGATTGCTGCCAGTTAAGATGATAATGTACATATTTTACGCGATTTTGGATATTTATGTTTAAGATAAAGCGTCCCGAACATCTCAGCGTCAATCACTTGATAGCAGAAGCAGTGCCGTCAACATAAAGACTCCCATGATTTCTCTTGAGCGATTGTGAATATTTTTAGTTTCGTTTTTATAGCGCTGCACGTTAAACATGTTTGTCCAATAAAACAAATGCATTCAAATCAAATAGGGGTCAGCTGGTTTTTGTGGGGTAGTAGTGATGGTGCGGCGCCTTAGTGCATATGGCTTCGGATCCTGTGACGCTGCCAGGTGGAGGTTGAACAACTTGTACGGAGGGTCATTATCGCTTCGCACAGGATGGGTTGCGAGTTTCCTGTGAGTCGGCGGTTTACCCCCTGCCCCCTATGGTTATGTTGCAACAACAATTTTGTATTTTTATGCTTCACAGAATTGTTACTTAATTGTTAAACATTTTCCGATACAAACTATGAAACTGCCAAGACTTTTGTTTCCAAAGAACAGCATCGATCCAATCCGCGTAACCGACCGTTTCAAACAGTGCATGCTCATATTTCTATGGCAAAATATGGAAATTGCTGATGTAAGGATAGTGATAATGGAAATGTTATTTAAAATACGAAGTTTGCTTTTTCATATTTATCAGTTTTGCCAAATTTTTAAGCTGCATGTCTAAATTTCGTAGATAAAGTTTGCTTTCACATACTAATAAAACATCTATGTGATTTTTGAACGGCCTTAACTCAAACTGGGGGACGTAGCGTTATGTCCATAAATAAGAACAGAACAGCTTTTAGCGGAGGGTTCGGAAGCGGATTGACTGAGGTTGATGATTTATTGAAACATTCAAAATTGTTATTTGTTATGAATTGTGTTTGATTTTTACACAATAAACGTTTACTGTGTGTTGTAGATGACAGAGTGGAGCTTACAGTTTGTGAAGCATTCAAGTCAGTGTTTAAACCTGTATCTTTTAGAAAAATATTCTTAGTCCGGAAAAGTAAAGATAATTTTGTATGTTTAGTACGCGCCTTTATATAACACTCTTGTGATCAGTATTTAAAAAGGCCCATTTGATCCTAAATAAGGCCGCCCTTCATGTACGCCCTCAAAAAATTTTGAGGACTTCAAAAAGTTGGAGGATGTTGCTGCCCCCTTCCCCAATTTTTTTAAAATGTGTCGCAAAATGTCCTGACAAAATTTTGCGCCGTCGGCGCACCGAATATTAATACAAATTCGAGGCAGTCACTATCTCTGGGCACACAATCACACGCACAGGACTATTATCCGAAACATTTCCCCTACTGTTTTGCTAATTCGTACCAATTTTTACCGCATATATATCGATTTTGTATTTGTATACATACATCATACATTAGTTGTAAACAGCTCTCCTTGACAATATGCGATTTTTTTTTGATACTCGCGCATGACTATGACTTTATATTTCTTGTGTCTGCCAGGACTAGTGCGGAATTTTCACAACGTTTTTAACGGCGCAGTCATGGGACATTGCATACAGTCAGCGCTTTCTTGGGACAATAGTGTGACACGGTGCACACAAGTTATCTTAAATGACCCATAATATACCGTGTTCAGTATAACTAAATATATGTTGTATTTTACCAGTTATCATGATTTCCGTAATATACCGTGTTCAGTATAACTAAATATATGTTGTATTTTACCAGTTATCATGATTTCCGTACTATGCCGTGTTCAGTATAACTAAGTGAGCGTTATATTCTATCAGTTATCATGGTTTCTGTAATATGCCGTGCTCAGTGTAACTAAATCAGTGTTGTATTTCGTCAGCTTATCATGATTCCCGTAATATATCGTATTTAGAGTACCTGAACCAGTGTTGTATTTTATCATTGGATGCCGTATGTTATAATTTGATCATCTGTTTACCTTTGCTTGTTGAATTCTTGTCTGATTACTGGGACGAGTGTTATATAAGATGATTCGGACAAACTAGCGAAGATTAGGATGTTTCAACTGATTTGTGAGGCTGGATATTGAGCCCCGTATCGATAGAAGAACGGTAATCACGCAGAACCCAACCAGTCGTCACCAAGCGTTAAAGATTTGACGGTTAGGACCGTCCGGGAAAGGAGGCCCCTGGATGCACGCTCAAATCAACAAGTTTGTAGGGATATAAACTGAAAATATCCAGTCTACCTGGTTTTAGCTGTATACTAAGTAATGGTCTCGGGAAACAACAGGCCGCAACAAGCTGAAATTACGAGTACGGTAGCTTTCGAGATTACAGAGAAAGACGGATGTCGGGTGAATTTGACGGCTCGCAACCGTCTAGTGTACCGTGATGCGGGAGAATAACCGGAGCATGTCGGTAGAGCATTTTGAGGACTATTGATGTAGACCGAACTGTCTCGGATCGTGTTTGGTATCCTTCGGCCCAATTTTTCGTCCTGGGACCGAATCTCACCCTAGCCCTCGAAAATCCCCGGATCCCCTTGTCCTGCTCCCTCCCGCGCCCTGTCTTTGCTTCTTCGTAGCCTTGTTGTCCTTTCGTTTTCTCTCGTTCGCTCTCTCTAACAGACTTCCTCGGGCGGTTGCTTTTGTTGTTGTCGTGTTGTCTCTGTTTCTGCTGTTCACTCGAGCGACCTCTCTGACGCTCGGGTCGCCGTTGTGTCTAGTGTGTGTTCGTTTGTATGTATGTGTGTATATGTAATGCGGCGTTTACGTTATAAAACGCCCGCCATGTGGAAGATTTGTCCACGTGTGGTCATGACCACACTATGGTGCATGGTACTCGGACGGGCATACAGTGCATCACAAGTCATGGTGTCGCTGACACCATGTATATTACACTATGGTGTCTTCGACACCCTATGTTTGAACACATATTTTAAAAAAAGGCGGGAAAACTAGCTAACTGAAATTTCAAATGATTTACGCTAACTGATTGTAACCCACAAGCCATTCCGTTGAAATCTTTGCATAGGAAGTGCGCGGACAGAAGTTAAACCGTATAAACAACATACAACGGAAAAAACGTAAATACATCTTCCCAAAAGACCTTCATCGAAGTTAGCTAGAAGTTAATGGTGTCCATGACACCATGTACAAATACTGATGGTCTCCGAAACACTATATAGAATTGCTTAGAATACAATGTGGGTGTTCTGTACACTATATCGTTAACGGTGTTAGGCAGGCTGTACGTGGACAAAACTTCCACATGGCGGGCAACTTATAACGTAAACGCCGCATAAGTATGGATATATACATATATGCATGTAAGGACATGACAGGAATCGGACGGACGAGGACAAAACTCACAAATTTCGCTTATTAACATTATTCATACCCTTTAGACAGACAGTCACAATCGGGTTCATTAACAGTAAAATCAATGAAAACATATGAAAAGTAATGAAATATTCCTACCGAACTCTAGATAAGCAAAGCAACGTATTCAGCGTACCAACCAACCTATATATATATACAGAGCACACATTTAGAAAACCAGTGTACCGGCACACTATACTCATTTTGTCCAAAAGTGTTATCCTTTACATGCGTGGAATTTTTACGGTGTAGCTAAGTATTTTAAAGACAAAACTGTTAGTTAACAGTTATATTGTCTACTATAGTCTCGGCTGACTGTTGGGACAATTGTGTGACACGCTGCACACAAGTTATCTTAAATGACACAATATATGCTATATTATAAATAATATGATGCACGCTATATGATACAATACGACATATCGTATACTGTGAACCCAACGTGATCATTTCCTTGGAAAGACTTTACGGTGATTTCAAGCTAATGCTTTCCACGGGTGACGCTTTTGAAACAATTGAACATTGAGTATCAGGACGGTCGTTCAAGGGCGAAAAATGAAGAAAACGGTCTATTAACATTTGAAGCTAATCACGAAAAAGCAAATACATTAACTATGCAATAACATATATATTATTCTAAAAGCAAATTCAGCATATTCAGCTCTAGAATTTTGAAGAAAATTTTAGTTAGAAATAATTTATAAATAGGAAATGAGGGTTTGGATTTGAAATTTGATTTAGCGTTTAAAATGAGTTATAAACATACTTTGGGGTAGAAATTTATTTTATTTTTGTTTAAATTTATGGAATATAGCATATCTTCACAAGTTTATATATTTTTAAATTACTTAGCTATCATGCCAACTAAAATGACATCGACAGAAAAATTTTTTACTGCGTGTTAGAGGTTCACCAGGCTACCAGTGGGATTTCCGGTCAAAACCTTAAATCACATAAAAACCCCGGGATGTTCACCAAATTCTCTATTATTATATCCCTCCCTCCTTTTTCTACCGTGGGTTCTGTTTTTTTTGTCGCGTTTTCCTTGTTTTCGCGCTAATTTGCACAATTGGCACTCGTTTTCTTTATTAGCTAAAATGTGTTAACTCTGTTTAATTTTAGTTGCTTCAGTTTGCGTTTAACTTTGGTCGAGTCTAGCGTCCGTCTTCGTAGAGTTTACGAGTTCTGTTTTACAGAATTAACCAGTGCACGCAGTAGTTGTTATTGTTTACAAATTAATTTATGCGGCTTGGACCATCATTGACGAATTATCTAACGAATTTTCTTTATTTTTCGTTTTCTGTAAGCTTACCTAGCTAATGTGCGAATTGATTTAAACCTTTTCTAAGCTAATAACATTGGTTCACGGTTTGGTTAAGATTTATTTGCTTGTGTATTGGATTTTTATGGTTTTATTTATTGGTCACGAATTTGGCAAGTCAGTGCCTAGCGTTGAATTATAAACCTAAATGAAGTGGTAAATTATTCAAATGGGTCCAAGTTGGTTGAGCCTTGTAAAAAGTACGTGGAGTTACGAACTAAGTATACCAATAGTTACTTTATTCTCGTAATGATTTATATTACTCTTTGTCAGAGCTGGATTTCTTTTGTGGCTGTGTAGTTCCGTGCTTACGCGACGCTCCGACCCCTCACGCTACTATAACACACGAAAGATGCGAATTAGGCCACCAATAAATGTACCAGTAGCTGGGGTGCGCGAGCTCGTGGTCTGGACGAACCAGGGAAGTGGTGATAATAATTCCTAGTGTCTCCTATTTCGGGGATTCTTCCACGAATTTAACAGTTCAGTGCTTACCAATGTGGTTTTATTACGCTCTTTTCAAAATACCAACAACAGCCGAATAGTAGTAATTGTTTATTCGTTATTCCCGCGCAGTGCCGATTCGCGCTGAGACCTTCGACGACTAAGTCAATTTCACTAGTTCTCGTAAAAATAACGCGGGTGAACGGGAACGCTCAACTAAAGCATTAACTCTCTTTAATTCCGAATCGAATCTCCTATGCAATGGCACTCCGCTAGTATACCAATAAAGCAAATAAAACACCAGCATTACACAACATGTTTACCAACCGCAAATTCCATATACTAAGCCGTGGGTCACTTTTGAATTACTCTCACGCAATCAAATTTCCGTAACCGTGATATCGCGTAGAAACCTAGATGCGTTCGAACCGACACCAGAAACGACTCGGGGGTGGAATAGACTCACTACCTAAGTTGGAAAATTAATCATTGCACACTCGGTTTTTTTATCCGCGAGTCTGTTCCGTTAAATAACACTATATAGCGAAAATTCCTCACTACTAATTATTCAGTGGGTGCACATGCAGGTGCGACGCATGATGTTAATATATTAATAGACACTACTCTCCTAGAGGGAATACGTCGATAAGCTATCGTTAATTTAATCTCAGAGAAATTTAAAAGGATAAAAGCGGTTAAAAATGTGGGGTGTGGTTTGAGAAAAGAGAGAGTGGGGGATTGTGAAATATTGTGAATATGATGAAGGGGGTAGGTAGGGGAGTTTGTATTTTAAATTTGAGGAGTGGGGGTTAAGATTTGATAAAATAGGAGATGTTTGAAAAATGTGAAAAGTTGGAGAAAAATTGGAATTTTAAGGAAAGGTGAAATTTATGAAAATAAAGGAATGGGAAAAGGGTGGAGTAGATATATGAATAGGGGTGGTAAGGGAAAAAGGATATTAATATTAATATTTGGGGTGGATTGGTAGGGTTTTGGGGAAATGGGGGATATTTCAAAAATGGTGAAAAAGTGAAAATTTAGGAAAAGGAAATTTTATGGGAAGAAGTAAGAGGGGAAAGGGGAGTTTTATATATTTTAAGAGATGGGGTGAGGGGAGGAAAATATTAAATTTTTGGTTAGGTATTGGGAGAGGGTTTTGGTTAGGTATTGGGAGAGGGAGGGTAGTTTGAATTTTAGTAGAAAAATGGGAAAAAGGAGAAAGTGTGTTTTATATAATTTTATTTAAGAAATTTAGGTTTTGGGGAATTTATGGGTATGGGTGAATTTTGATAATTATATGAGTTTTATTATATTTTATATACTTATAAATAAATACATAGCTAGTTTATAACATATATATTATATATATATATTATATATATATATATAATATATACAGGTATATACATATATATATTATATATATATATAATATATACAGGTATATACAGGTATATATTATATATATATATATAATATATACAGGTATATACATGAGTTTACGGACACATTACGCTCATATACTATGCCAAGGGCGACAGGGAATACCAGGGCGGCGTGGGGGCGGCCTTTATGGAAAAGAAAAAAAATTTTGTGGTGAAAAAGGCACCAGCCCCAACACTCTTATTTATTTTCCTAAATAAAATGAGCGAACACGAGCGTAACCTTAACCGTAGCCAAATATTATATATCGGGCCTAGCTAGCCGTCCGGAAGCGGGAACGTTAAAATAAGGAATTATTAGTGTAAATCTTAGACCCTAGGATAAGGTAATCAAATAACCGCTCAGGTCTAGCCGTCCGGAAGGCTTCGTACGAGCCTACAAGTGAACTTAATAGTTACTAGGATCCTTCAGTAAGACTTCCGGACACTGTTGGCTCTAAGGAACTGATTAGTGTAATTCTAAGGCAGATGTTAAGGTACTTAAATAAACGTACGGGTCTAGCCGCCCGGAAGGCTTCGTACAAACCTCGCAAGAGTAATTAACTAAGACTTAACCTAATGCTAAATAGCAAATAACTTCATAGAATAATAGTGCGCTCACACATTAGTTTGAGGAGTTATATAAATGCAAGGCTCATTCAACTAAAATACAAACGAAACGAACCCAAGTCTAAGCGAAAACGTAACAGTGCTTTTATAAAACGAGTGGCTAAAACGTTCATAATTGATGAGGTATAGGTGGCTGAATTAGTGGTGCCTAAAGTGGCATAAGTCAGACCGGCGTATAATCTATTGCTAAAGTATTATACTAATTTTTTGAATAAATATTCTAACTTTGGCTATCTTGATTTTATATCGGAACTATATATTTCGAGCTAATTGAAGTAGTCACGCTGCAACGCCAAACGGATTATAATACGCTGAGGTAGAACAACGCGCGCCAAGAAAGGACATTCAATTATTCCCACCGGCATACTACTGGCCACGCGTACGAACCACCACATCTTCGGTGACGAATCCCGTCCTAATTTATAATCCGATAGCCGTCGTAATAAAAAGACCCTCCACCCCTACCCTTTTTGAACTATATATAACAAAATAACGCTGTAGGGTTCCCTAAGCTAAGAGGGGATTTAAAGGCCTAAAACCGCCCTAATTCTTATTTAATTAATTTTTCTGTGGTTTTTGGCTTCTGGAGTAACTTAGATAGGGGTTTTCCACCGCTTCGGTGTTTTGGGGGCATTTCTCATTGGTCGGAAAATTTCCAGAAAGTTTCAAAAGCATGAGTCATCAATTACATGATTGACACGACTCCTCTGCTGTTGTTCCAGGGTGTTTAGTTTGACTTAGTTTGCTTCTGTGATCAGTCTTTGATTAGTTGTCGCCATGTTCGGTTTTGTTTAATTATATTATTCGTGGTTTATAGCTTTTTGTTTTACTGGTTACACGCTTGCGTGCAAGGCGTACTTCGGGGATCTTTTTAAAGAAGTTCTGTGCATTTTTTCTTGGATTTCTGTTTTCCAGCTTTCTTTCGGATTCAAAAGAACTAAATTTTGGCGTAGGACGGAAGGTGCATATGAGAAGCAGAAACTAAGATCACATAGCGGCTAAAGAAGTTACATATTGCATTCAGTTGGGTTGGTTTTAAGCCAATTGCATTCAGTTTCAGGAGTAAGAATAAAGGAAGAATAGATGTACTAGTGCGTTACACCAGATAATCTTTTTATAAACTAGTATCTATTTCATATTTCGACTATCGTTTACTAGAAGCAAACAATGGTGAAGGCAACCAATCCACGCCAATCAATCCAACCATCGCTAAATGTATCCAGGTCATTCGCCAATATTGCTACATCTCGAGCAACCGACCATATAGCAACAACCAACCAAGACGCTCATACGCATTCCATTCCAAAATCGTACGCTTCGGCTGCAGTAAAAACATTGTAAACCAAGTGCACGAAGCTTCCGGTGATGATTACGCCAAGCATCAACATTGTCTCGTATTTTCCGGAGTTCCTGAAAGCGGAAAAGATCGCTAGATAGCTTCCGATATTTGCCATCGTCTCTAACCATCAGCAGAGGTGGAATATGTATTTCGCATGGGACTGCTGAACACTACAAAGCGCAACAACGATCGTAACGAATGTTCTACAGATCCACGGCTGCTCAAAGTTCGTTTTCGAGTTTCTACGGTAGCACGGTCGGTCCTGCAGCAAGCACCGCGTTTAAAAGAGATGCCTGAGTACACAGGTATCTACATACGCCGGTCAATGTCGACAGAGGAGTGAAATCAACTTTCTGCCGCTAGACGCAAAGCTTATGAGCTGAACATAAACGCTGGAAAAAACCTGAACCACCGGGACAAATTCGTCGTTGTGAATGAAAAATTAGTTTTTATGAAGACCTCATTTTCGCTAATGGCAGACTTGTGGTTGGTAAGAGTTGCAATGTGGATTATGAATATATTACGCATAATGGTAAAGTTACATTACAGGTAAACTAGAGCAGGGTGTAAATACGCATATATTCTGTAATAGTCATATTGACTGTAAGTTTGTTAATGCTGTGCTAGAATCTATTTTGCACAGCAAACTATTCCAGCTTTTAGCTATTTGTGAAACATGGCTTAGTAACGAATTCCCCACTTCATTATTTGGCTGTGGAAATTATACAGTTTATCGTAAAGACAGAATCGAAGGCAAAGGTGGCGGAATAGTTTTTTCGTTCACAAAGACCTAACGCATAACATCGTCAGTTTTTCAGAGCCAGAATTTGACTCGCTGGAAATTATAGCACTTGATGTTTTTGTTCCTACTAAACATAGGGTGGCATGTGTATACAGGCCGCCGCAATGCGACGCTACACATATGGCGTCTTTGTGAGGCTACCTAAAACGTCTGTGTGAGGTTACCTGTCCTGTTACTATACTAGGTGATTTTAATTTACCCGATATTAACAGGACAGAATATTCTTGGCCAAAAACGTCTATTTACACTCGCTTTATGGACAACATCCAAGAATTAGGCTTACATCAGATGGTATCATTTCCCACACGAATGGGTAATTGCATTGATCTGGTGTTGACAACGTCACCATTGAATGTGTCAAGCATAACTAGAGGTGAAGAACTTTCCGATCATGCATCGGTTCATTTTCATCTATCAGGATTTAGTAACAGTGATACAGCGAGTCAGCATGTGTTTGTTTACGATTTAAAAAACACTGATTTCCAAAGCCTAAATAACTTTGGTTAATTTGAGATATTGCTTTGAACAGTTTGTTTACGGTAGAGGAGAAGTGGAACATCTTTACACAGGTTCTAAACGAAGCTGCTGAAAAATTCGCACCTAAACTAAAAGTAGACTACAAAAAAGGTAGATTTAGGTACCCTCATTTTATTAGGAAACTGCTCAAACGAAAAGCAAAACTATGGATGATAAGCAAACTAACTTCAAATTTCGGTGACTATAACAAAGTTAGTATAAAGTGCTCTAAGGCCATTTCTCGTCCCAAACGTGCCCGAGAAACAAACGTTATTAACAGTGGGAATCGTAATGATCTTTTTAACTACGTTAAAAAGAGATTGTACTCCAAATCAGGTATTGATGCTTTGCGTGCATCAAACTGTGAATTAGTTACTGACGACAAAACTCGCACTGATATTTTGGCGAGCGCTTTTGCTTCAGTTTTGTTGATGACGCCGAACAGTATCCAACAGTTCAAATCACTATTGTTTCTGATAATAACTAGTATTGGGTTACCTTTTCACTACAAATTGTTCATAAATTTATGGGGTGTTTGAAATCAAGACATAGCCATTCTCCCGACGGCTATACACAATACTTTCTTAAAAATGTCAGGGATTCGCTTTGTTTCCTCTTGCCCATATTTTCGAGCAATCTTTTGTAAATGCCCGCTTACCAAGAAGCTTGCTATGTGTGCTAACATAGTTCCATTATACAGAAAAGACGATTCATCTCTTGCGTTAAATTATAGACCTATATCATTACTTTCAAACTGTTGTAAAATTATGGAGTCCATTATTAATAATCGTGTACAGTCTTATTTGCGTTGCAATAATATAATTAATCCAAACCAACATGGTTTTGTGTCAAAGAAATCAACATGTACCCAGCTGCTTGAATCTGTTAATGATTGGTGAAATGCATTAGAGAATGAAAAATCAGTTGATATTGCGTACATTGATTTTGCAAAAGCGTTTGATACCGTTTCGCATGTAGCACTGCATCACAAAATGTCATGTATAGGCATTACTGGCGCGCTTTTGAATTGGATTACTGCTTTTCTCAGCGGAAGATCGTACAGAAATAAATTGAATACATATTCAAATCACAAAAGGTTCTATCTGGAGTGCCTCAAGGCAGAGTCCTAGGGCCTACTTTGTTTCTGATATATATAAATGATGTTGCTTAAATAATGTCAAGTATAAACTTTTTGCAGACGACGTTAAGTTATATGTTAATACGTCAAACTGCAACGATGACAGTGCGCCGACTCATCTTCAGAACGCACATATCTCCTTGGAACAATGGGCAAAATCCTGGCAATTTTCTATTTCAGTCTCGAAATGCAATATTTTATACTTGGGCAAAAACAACCTCAAATTTCAATATAGTTTGAAAGGGAGTGTAATTCTTTGTGTTTCCGCATGTAAACATCTAGGCATAATAATTAGCTCCGACCTCAAATTTGAAATGCACTGCAATGTCATCTTTGCAAAAGCATATCGTGTAATTAATTTGTTGTTTAACTGCATCGTTCACTGTAACTCAGAGTCATTAATATTGTCGTATTTATCATATGTTCGACCAATATTGGAATATTCTAGCCAAGTTTGGTCACCGTGTTATTTACTCGAAATAGATGAGTTGGAGAAAGTGCAAAGGTATTTCACCAGAATGCTAGCCATACGGCTTGGTATCTTCAATATGTCGTATAAGCAACGGCTAACATACTTCAAGTTAGAACCTCTAGAACTACGTCGTTTAAAACATGACCTCATTCTAGTTTTCAAAAGTCTTAATAATGGAATATTGATGGCTGTCACAGCTTTTTGAAATTTCTCACAACACGAGTACGCGTGGTCACGGAAGCAAACTAATAAAACCAAAGTTTCATTCAAACTGTTATAAACATAGCTTCGCGGTGAGAACTATCGATGTGTGGAGTAAATTACCTAGTTTTGTTTGCTGCGAACCTCTCGTAGGATCATCCGACTGTAGAAAATGAAAAATACTTTTAAACAAGCTTGACTTGAGCCAGTTTTTACAGTATTATAGTAACCTGTTTTAATAATTATTTGAAATGATATTTACTCCCTTAATAAATATTAATCTTGCGCTCTATATTTCCACCGAATGTAAGTGGACTTGTTTCTTTTCGGTTGAATTTTATGTTTATTAACTTGTCTTTTATTTTAAATTTACTTATACGTTGATTTTATGATTAGATTTTGTAACTGGTACACCGGAAGTCGGTAAGCCATTGCCTAAGTTTAGAGCTCGCAATGATGGCCTTAACGCCTGGTGCAACACTCGTTACGCTGATTTTTCGGATATCGGTATGCTATTTGTTAATAAACTTCTTTTGTTGTTTGTTATATTACCTGGAGTTGACAATATGGTGAATACTAGCGTGCCATGTACGAACAGCCCGCTGGATTATTATTATTGTTGTACCAGAGCTTATGTGATGTTGGTTTAATGAATTTAGACTGTAGGATAAAATTAAGATTAGTGGCATAATAATTAATAAAAAATAAGTAAGTCAAATTTCGGCCGAGTCAGCCACAGATACTAAAAATTCATTTTAATACTAAAAATAAGACTAGTCATGAAATCAATGAACTTCGCACTAATAATGGCGAAATAACTAGTTCCGATAATCTTATTGCACAAACCTTTAACGACGCATTTGCTACTGTATTTAATAACGACGCTCAAACGAACTCGATCGCCATAGCAAGGCGTTTAACCCACTACTTGGAATCACTATCCTTTACGGGTGAAGATGTACTTAGGGTATTAAATAAAATAAAAACCCATGCATCCGCTGGCCCCGACAATATTTCTAACAAAATGCTATTCTACTGCCGATATGTTGTCGCAACCCCATTAGCCGCTATTTTCAGAAGTAGCATAACAAGTCAAATATTGCCCAGCGACTGGTTGACGGCTAAAGTTATACCAATATACAAATCAGGGTCTAGGCTTGATGCTTTAAATTACCGCCCTATAAGCTTAACAAGCTCTGTGTATAAAATAATGGAATCATTAATAAAAAGTAAAATTACAGATCATTTAAATGCTAACGCTCTGCTTAGTAATACCCAGTTTGGCTTTCGAAAGGCAAAGTCTAGCGAACTATTACTAATAAGTTTCCTGGATGACATCACCACGATAATAAACAGGGGTGACTACGTCGATGCAGTCTTCTTGGACTTGAAAAAAGCTTTTGATAAAGTTCCACACGTGCAACTTCTTCAAAAGCTTTACGCATATGGTATTCGGGGTTCAGTACTTGGCTGGCTTGACTGTTTTTTGTCTAACCGCACGCAATACGTTTCCGTCAATAACTGCAATTCGGCGAACGTTCCAGTGTTAAGCGGTGTCCCACAGGGCTCCGTACTTGGGCCCATACTATTTAATATCTACGTTGATGACATTGACGATTACACATCGGCAAATGTTCGAAAATTTGCTGACGATGTTGCGCTCTTTCGTTATCTTAACTCAAAATGCCCGGACTACCACCGCCAATGTTTCAAGACGGTATTAATGGTATCTCACAGTGGGCTTCTGTCTGGAAAATGACTTTTTCTATAGAAAAATGTAGTATTTTACACTTTGGCCATAACAGCCCTGCATATGACTACATATTAAATGGCTGTTAAATTCCCACCAGAGAATCTACGAAGTATTTGGGCGTCGACATATCTAGCGATTTAAAATTCTCCACGCATTGTCATAATATTGCAACCAACTCCATGCGCCAAGTAAATCAAATAAGACGTTCATTTCAAAACTTAACTAGACGTACTGTCCTTACTCTACATAAATCTCTAGTGAGAGCTAAACTCGAATATGCATCCTGCGCTTGGTCTCCTTACCTTATATATACGCGACATTGACTTGTTGGAACGGGTGCAAAGAAGATCGACCAAACTTGTTACGGCCATTCGCAACTTGTCGTACGAGCAACGGTTACACCTACTTGGTCTACAGACACTCAAAACTAGGCGTCTCAGGGCTGATTTAATCATGTTCTACAAGCTCTCTAACAACTTGGTCAACTTCGACGAAGAATTAATTCTTAACCGAGCGCCAATCCAACACTTACGAGGCCATAGCTTAAAGCGTTATCCGAAATCACTGCCACGCACAAATATACGACGTTACAGCTTTGCATGTCGCAATATCACAGCCTGGAACAACTTATCGTAGTCGGTGGTATCCGCACCATCACTAGGGGCATTCAAATCTCGGCTCCGCAGTAGCGGTTCGCTGCCTTAGGATTCGTGCTCTTTCGCCTGAATAATATTCCAGGATACATGGCGGGAACCATGATGATGGTTCCGACGACTTCCCCATGGTGACAAAGAGACCTGGAAAACTGTCAAAGGGCATCGTAAGATCCATGGGTCGAAGGTGACTATAAGATTGAGAAGTCGGGGACGAGCATTTAACGATGGGTTAACCTCGTGAAAAACCATGAGCGAGAGAGCCGGGCGTGGCATTAGGATGACCGGTCTTAAGTGTTTCAAGTCTTAATCAAAAAACTATTTTTGTGGGATTCTTTCCAGGTGGTGGGTGTTGATCAGAGAAACTAGGGTATGTGCTCCCATCACAATCTAATTCATAATATAACCCTAGTGCATTCTTTCCAGGTGTGCGTTACATAAGGTAGGGGTGATTATACAGCTTACATCTAAGGCCGTAGGTTCACGTAAATAAATAGAATTACGGGGTATTTCTTTTCAGGATACTCTGTATTAATCTCATCAGTGAACTAATAACGTAATAGATAATTTAAATCTTAAGGTGCGATAGAACGAAAGCAAAGAATACAAAGTGCGGAGGTCAATAGGGCCGAACAAAAGCGAGCCAATTTAGTAGTGGCCAGGGACCGACGCATTGTAAAAAGAATTGCGTAGTAGAATTTCTCTTCTGTGCAATATATATAATTGTTTTACTCAAAATAAACATTTTCCCAGTGCCTTTGATTCCGAGTTTCTTGGAAAAGTAGTCTCGCCGCCTATCAAAGCACAAAAGAACGCGCACTATTAATTGTGTCCCACCGGCGTAAAAATCACCTTCGAACCCCAACCCCAACAAAAGCATTAAAATAACATTTATACAACAGGGATCATTGCTATATGTTTTGCAAAATTCCTGTTTTTGCTACCTAATCTTACTTTTCGATCCGTTTTTGCTGTGATTGCAGGATCAGTTCGGCCTTTCCGCGATTACGACCGTGACCATGATATTATCTTGCATACGTTGTACAGGCTGCTGTCTCTCGCAGATCTTGTACTCCGTTCGATTAAGATAGTACTGGAATAGTAATGACATTGTTTTTAACAACAGGACCAACGTGAGGCATTGTAATCATCGTTGAACTTTCCCAGTGGTTTGACAAAAATCGATTCCCTTCAGGATATATAATATTGTTCATGTACTTAGACTTCGATATACTACTAAACATTTGTAAATATCAATTGTTCCTGTCTGCTAGACTGAGTTTTTTGATGTTTTTAGGCCGCTCATCTTTGAGAGCACAAATTGAGATAGTTTTCGATCCGATTGTTACTTTCTGGTTTACATAATGCAGGATTGTTCCTCTCTGGTTTACATAATGGGGGAGTATTCCGAAATTTCGCAAAAAGTCATGACCGAAAATTGTCAATGAGCCTTAGTTTTTTAAGACTATATATAACTCGAATTCTCTATAGTGTTCTCAACTTTTGCCTGGATGTAGAAATAACCAGCCGCTTATTTAGAAATAAATGCCGTTGAAAGTCAATGATTTAAGTTGCGTTGCAAGAAGAGGTAGACCTTAGAAATGTTTTTGATAATTCACCTCGTTAATGATGATAATTTGTGAACCCGAGTCGATTAGTTCCCGAACTAAACGCCGATTATCGAAAATTGATGTAAATGATCAATCAAAAATCAATGTAAAATATTGATCTAATGTTCGGGTTGTCTTACGGTCCATATTCCTGAACTGGACTGGCGTTCATTTCGAATTTGGGTTGACTCAAAGTATTATCTAATACTGGCTAAACCGAAGTTAGCTCAACAATAGGAGTTGAGCGCCCCTCCGTTATTTTGCTTGACTAACCATGCAGTACTTCACCAGTATCGCTTATATAGCGTTGTGTGTTATTGAAGATCTTTAGTTGGGGTAACATTTCCTATTTTTGTTGCTGCCCCCAATGCGCTTTGAGGTCTCTTTTGGCATGTTTACTTGTACCAGCATGCACCCTCGGTATAATCGATCAGCAAAAAATTGCATTTGGGTGGCGGGCCCTTCCTGTTATATATTACATTGCTATTGTCGTACCCTGTATGGTATGGCCGTTTGGTTTGGTTTCCGGTGTTGTTAACTCACTTGGTACTGCCGCGTTATTGAATGACCCTGCAGTTGTTGCGGTTTCCTAATTGCTGTACCGGATTAGCCGCTTGCGTCATGGGTACTCTTGGTGGACATATTTGTGCTTACTATTGATTGCCGTATGGGCAGACTAGGTGCACATGCCACAATTGCCCGTAAAGTGTGTATTACGTTTGGGTTTGCAAATTGTGTCGACTTGGAATAATTCAAATCTTGGTTGCCCAGCAACTGCCATCTTACATTCGAAGGTTTTTGCATTTCTTGTAATATTTTACTGAATCAATGTCATCTTGCTCATTTTCCATCGAAAGTCTGGTCTGCGGCTAAAAGTATGTAATATCGCCCAAACTTGACCGCGTGGGCTCATCAACTTGAGGTGTTTCCCGATTCGTAAAAATGTTTTGCTCATTCCTTGTATTATCCGTAGGGTTGTCCATAAGTTCCTTCCATGTTGCATTATCTCATAGATTTATACTAGTAAGAACGTGAGACATACGTCCTTAAATATTTGAGTACTCTTGGAACACCTGAATAGTTGTAAGGTTCCTTGTGGCTGTTGTCGGGGTTTGCGTCGTCTTGCTTTTGACAACTATATGTGATTCGCCTAAACAGTTATTCTACAATGTAATTATAGTTTATGTGACTGTTCGCGATATCCAAGAATTACAAATCGCAGCGCCATCAAAGCTAGTGCGATGTAATTGTGTTCGTATTGCGGGCGTCGAATCAGCGGTTGATAATACTATTTGTCACCGCTGCCCGAAGTTAAAATTCTTTGCCATGTTACCTGGCGCACGGGAACCCTTGGTAATATTTCTTTTTTTGATAAATGACTTTGATAAATTTCTTTTTGACATTGTTTTTGCCGCGCCGAATCTAATCAATCATCGTAGTTACAACGTGAGGGTTTCGTGCCGCGTGCTGATCTTTTGTAACATGGATACGGTGGCTACATAAAGCACTTGCTAGTCACAGAAGATGTGGGTAAATTGCCGAGAAGCAAAGCTCATTGTGCTTTAGCCCGGTGCAACTCATACTATTCTCCAAGTGTTCTACTTGGTTCTACCTTCGTGGTTGATGGTCGATGGTAACGGAAGCACAATTTAAGCGTTTACTATAAAACGACAAACAAAATTTCACAGATTTATAGTCAGATGACACAGAATTTCCGAGGCCCATAATTTATACTTCCGCGCTATTCAATTAAAAATCTGTGCTGAATCATACGGTTGCCAGAAATGACGTAGCTGGACTGTGGGCATTTGTTACGATTGCACTAAAGTGTAAGTAATAATATGACCCAACCGTAAATAAAGAGTTCTGGCTGTAGCTTTTCACTTGAGTTAATACTTTTTATCAAAAGAAAGCCAATATGAGATAAAAATAGAAGCAGGAATTACTGTATGCAAAGATCCCTGACTTCTATTATAGATAAAAATTATGCAGAGTTGAAGATAGCGTGTTCTCGTCGGCCACAGAACTCAACTAACTGTACAATAAAAGAAATATAATTTTCACCTTTGACAAAAGATAATATGTAGATTACCTTTTGCAATTAAACAACACAACCAGCTTTAATTATTATAACGCATTATATAATAATGATATTATTAGGACACTACCTACGCGCCCGTGTGCTTGTTACTCAGTTGCACTAGGCGCATAATTGAAGCGTTTATTTATACATTTATATACAATAAATTTACAGGTCGCCGTTCGAGTCCCGAATAATATTCCTGAGTTGGCCCAGTATTATAGCGCCCTTGTAGTTGGCTAGCAGCGTTTCGGTATCAATAGATATAAGTGGCGGCCTTTAGATAATGCGCACGCTATCTTATGCGATGACACTGGACCACCTACACGTTGGTAACCACAATCAATAAACACCGTTGAGAAAATCCCAAACTATTAGGCTCGAAAACAAACGAAAACACAATATAAAGCAGGTGGCGAGAACGCAATATAAAGCGCACCAAACTCGACCTCGTCAAATCAAGCTAAACCCCGTGGGCCAATTGCAGAGGAGTCGCGTCAATCCTCCGACTCATGACTCATGCTTTTGGAAGGTTTTGGAATTCCCTCGACCAATAGGAATTCCACCGAAAACCCCGATTGGTAGGAACCCCCTCGCTAGGTGATCCCAGAAGCCAAAATCCAAAAATAAATTTATTAAATAAAAATTAACAAAAATTTGGGTGGTTTTAGATTTATTCCCCCTACTTAGCTTAGAGGACCCCCGACATTTGCGATAATGGAAGATAAACAAGCAGCTGAAGAAAATGAAGCTGTCGAAAGTGAAACTATAGGTAATATGTTTCAGACATTATTTGGGTCAAACATTTAAAATAAAATGATGGTGGGAAAGCATGTCCATGGTGTAGGGGATATTTAATACCGCAAATACTCTTCTTGTTGCAATGAATTATATATTGCATATACAAACTTCGCTGGCGCAGTTTCAGCTAAACTCATGCGTATATGCGTAGGTATGCATAATAGATATGTATGTACTAATTATTTATTTTTATATATAACAACAATAATACAATATATAATGTATATTATTATAATATATATTATATGACACCCCTTTGCGCCCTCAAAGGGAACTCCGCTAGCTTCGATCGTTCCGTTTCATCTTAACTTATGCGTACGTTTGTATGCATAATGGATGTGTATGCATTAATTACTTTTATATATCTCTTTGTATGTTTACACAGGGTACTTCGTATATATTTAAATTAAAATAGTCATGTTTGAAGCTATAGTTTTGTGATAATGGAAGATGAGCAAGCGGGTGAAGAATATGGAGCTGTCGAAAATGAAAATATAGGTAATATGTTTCGAATATTATTTGGCCCAAACTTTTTTAAAATAAATGTTGATGGTAAAGCAGTCCTATAATGTAGGGGATTTTTTAATACCAAAAATACTCTTCTTGCTGCAGTGCATTATATATTGCATTAGTATTCGATAAGGCACGATGAATACGTGTAGAGCGAGCACTATACCGTATTCAAGCTACAATGCATGATATATAACCAAACCGAATCACAGAAAAATGTGAAATGTGAAAAAATTGTCCGAGCACTTCCAGTGCAAAATTGTGGCGGTCGGGTAACGAAAATCTGGCAGATTGGGGCAGCGGTTTAGAGGACCTCCGTGTAAAAAAACCTGGATATATAGTAGCTGCCGGCGTATATTCTTCTCAATCGTCTTTCGGCATTGTAAATTTTATGATTGCATATGTATATAATATATCTTTGTCATTAACGGTTGGGGTAGCGCGTCGCTAACGCGCGGTTGGGATTTGGGAAGCAGCATAAAATATGGGGGAATCTAATCTTAATCGCACGATATAATACAGTTTTTTTACTATGAAATGTTGCATTAATTTTAAAATCGTCTTAGCTGTTTTTTTGGGGGAACGCTATTGACGGCTATCGGTACTTGAGGGACGGAGATTCGTCATCGAAAAGTAAGGGTGCATGCATGTGGTCAGTAGTATATATACAAGTAATGACGTTAGTTGTATTTTGACACGCGTGCTAATAAAATCTACGACACAGTTTTTGTAACCGCTTTTTCGAGTATAATTACAAATGGCTTCGAGCACAAGCATCAACATAAGCGTTTATTTAAAACGATAAAACATATTATTTTTAAATACCAATAAAATGATGCCGGAGTTCTTTAAGCCACAATTTCACTGTATTGATATCTTGTTCCAATGTGCTTTTACGCCCTCAGCGAACACTCACTGATGTTTTTGTAGTTAATTAGTAGATATCTTGATAGTTTAGAAAGGATTTTCGAATGGGATCGTGCTCTATATTTATCTATTACACGATTTACTTTATCCGCCAGGTTACCGAAGGGATCAGTAGTTGCGTTTATTATTTCGTATTATGTTAATAAGGGCCCCGAATGGGATGCTGCTTATTGATTATTTTCCATTAATAAATATATGGCTCTAATTTATGGCTAGCCCCCCGTTGTGTAGTACGTGCGCCCCAAGGGTAAATCACACTGGTAGTGTATGTACTCGATAAGTTAACCTAATGTATCAAAGATCATGAAGCCGTCTGCCCGAAGGGGAAATCAAACTATCTCGACAATAGTATGCCTATAGCGTGGCAGGACTATGTTTTTATTCCACTATAGCCAGCCCATTCATGCGGCTACGGAATAGGCTGTTGGGTATTGTTACATCATCCAGTTGTTTTCCATTTTCTTAGTGTACAGCGGTGTTACAACACCTCCTCACCAGCCCGAAGATACCCGAGTGCGATTAGCAGCAGTAAGGAACGATTGGTTTATGAGGTATTGACGTCCCTCGAGGATTATCTGGCCCGTACGTATCAGCGCTTGGCATTGCAGGATTGCACCGTTCTTGAGTAAAGTGATCGCCAGTGGTACCAGGACACGAGGACTCTACATCGGGGGAAATCTATTGATGATTCCACAGAGCCGTACCGTAGGCGAAGCAGAACTGTGTGTCTTCGCCAGATGGGGTATAAGGGAAAATGCTGACATTAACGCTTCGAGTTCCGTATATCTGGGTGATTACCACGGGAATCCAATGAAGATCTCATTGTCTCCGGGCCCGTACCACACCACGTAGCACGGAGTGTCAGTGTTGTACTGAGTCTTGAAATACCCGACGAGAGCTTACGTAGGGTTTTGAAGTTTGACGAGATTGTTGCGCTTGCGCCTGGTGGATAGCCGACGGAACAAAAATGTCCACCATCGCTCGAATTTGACGTTCATTGAGGAGTTCACTGGGGAGTAAGCGGTATCCTTCAGCGGAGTACGCCGACACTGCAGCGAAACTATTGTAAGGCGTGTTTTAGGACCAGCGTTGATTTTCGGAGGGACTGTTTGAAATTTTAAATTATCCGTTCCGCCACACCGTTTGTCGCGGGATGTTATGGTGCGCTAGTGAGTTGAACGATGCCTTGTTGATGGCACCATGCTTGAAATTCCATGCAGGTGAAAGTCGTTCCATTATCACTAATAATGGCATGAGGGTTCCCAATATAAGAAAAATTCTTTTCAAGCAATTGGATTGCTGCTTGAGTTGCAATGGCTTGCGTTTGGTAAATGCACGAATATTTAGATTGTGCATCCACTGAAATCAACCAGTTGTTGCTCTAGCTATATCGGCATTTTTGGTGCAGAATAATTTTTTCTATGTTCCTGATCGTGCACATTGCCAGCACAACAATCAGTTATGTCTTCTCGAATATTCAGGCAGCATCCTTGATATTCGATGGCTCAATTTGTAATTTAATGTTCATGGTTGTTGTCTCTCTAAATTACATATTCAACACTCAGAATTGACCATCGTGGCTATAAGACAATCTGCTACTAAAACTGCTTGCAGTTTTAGCCCTATAATATTTAACTTGAAACATTTTCATAACCCATATGAGAGTCTTAGTTACCACCTGTTTTATATTTGGAGATGTGGGGAAAACATGTGTTCGGACAAGGCCTTGTTATCTACAGCTAGTGTTTACGGTACTCCATTTCCTTTTAAACCTGTAATGTGAATTATATATATCGTTCAATTTATACTGTTTTTTATTTTGATTGCACATTTTAAGACACTTTAAATTATAACTATATATTTTAGAAATGGAAAACGTCGCGAAGGAGCCGCAGGAACACCCACTTTACTTGGACGGTGATCAACAGGTATACGTTCTTCGCTTATGTATATATTGTTTTATAGAATGGCTTTGTGCTACACTTAGTGTTATATGGTTATTTTTTGCTTCGGGTTGTTGTAAATATGGATATGTTAGAACTAAAGGACAGCTATAAAATTACGTTGCCTTTGTCGGTAGTACGTCTTGGTAAATACCGTGGTTCTTTAGCGTACAGCTTTGAAAAACAAGGTTGAACTTTTATTCGAGCACAGCTGTGAGCCTAATTACAGTATACTCTGATCATTTAATGTTCGTTCTATGTTCATCGGGAAAATTTTTAATTTTTTCGGAAGCTTTTCGAAATTTTTAGAGTGATTCTTTAGATTTTTTCGAGAACTATTTGAAGTTTGTTCGAAAATTGTCGAATAAATTAAATCCTGTTCGAATTCTGTTGGTAGTGCGTTAGGTCGAAACGCGACAGTCATTTCTGGTTAGCATTTTATGCGCTAGACGGCATCTAAATTGTTCAATTTTATCTGGTTTTTTGTCTCAGGCTGGACATTAAATTAGCGCTCTCCGATATTAACAACCCCTTAGTTCTATAATAATTATTGCTTTTTTCGATTTTGTATTTCTGGTTATATATATTTTATATGACTTTCGTTAAAGTACATCATTTCCCTTTCTAGATGCTCCCAAGTCCGACCATGCAAGAGACGTTGTTTTTCGACGATGGCCAACGACGGATTGACTTCATTCTCGCTTTCGAGCCGAAATCATCGAGTGGAAACGCCAAAAAGAACTCTGAATATAAACGACGTGTCAAGCGCCAAATGCTCGAAACGCAACTTGTTGAAGCCGGACTGGAGTTGGAATATGAACCAATCGAGGTGCGATATTCGAAATATTTATGAGCGATTGTTTTGTCCTTCAGAATGTTCGATATGGGCGTCGTAAACTTGACAGTGTTGAGTACCCGATGCAAAAGACATTGCGATCTCTCTGTTTTTTATTTAGCATACCGATGAACAAAACCATGTCTGTCGGTGATGGCTATATAACTCACGGCCACTACGGATGAATTGTCGACATTATTTTGTCACAAAATTTTTTACATAGCTGACTGTTATTTGAGAAATCTCCACGTGTTGCATTCGCATCTTGTCAATTATGTAATGTATTATTATATGTAGAATTTTTTTATTATACACGCCATTGTATTTATTTTAATGTATATATGTATTTTTATTGTAGCGTAAAGCTCTGCTACCATTTTTTGGGACAATCATAATTATGGGAAAGTAGCACCGATCTTATTTTTTCTATTTTTGTGGTATATCATCAATGAGGGTTATAATACTTAACAGAGCCATCGGATCAAAATATAGACCATTGTTATTAATGGAGCGCTACAACTTTGCTATCCATGGTTTTGTTCGGGATACTGCTTACAAACAAAATTTAGTATCGCCGAAAAAGTTACGGTTTTGAAGTTTTTATTAACTTTATTGTTTATTAGAGGTGAAAGATGGGTTTATACATTTATTCAACTTAAATAACTTGGATTTATTGTACTAACCATATAAGCATATTGTTCTCCAATTACGCTGGAGGTTAAATGTTATTTTTACACGTAAATAAACAACTCCGGCAATTTTTAATTTAGTTCGCAGTCCTCAGCTATATTTGATCTATGGGTTTTCGGAATTGTTAAACACGACGCAGATATATTATAATGACATATTATTTTCATGGTGAGAGACCAATATGGCAAGTAGTATCGGTCTGCAATGTGAGAATTAATATACGCCCCGCAAATCCCTCGTTCTTACGTATAATATTTATTTGAACACGGGATTTGATGGAAAGATCAAGTTGATATTGAAGAAATTTGATAATGCTTATCCTATGGGCCATCGAGCTTTAAAATATTCACGTTAGCGTAACCATCGTTTGCTCGGAGAAACTGTCAAAGATATTCTATGTATAGGTATTAGCACCATTGTACTATAAGTTAAGTGGAGCGAATATTTTTTTCCCGAGAAATTTTGCTAATTCCTTCTACAGTTTGTATTCGTGTTGCACGCATAATTTATCCGCTTACTCTAATTTAGTGAAATTCACATATACGTGAATAGCTGAAATAGGCGGGGGATTGTTTGTACAAAAATTGTGCAACACACGCTGAATATTGTCGTAAAGATACAAAATGTTTTTTTATAGCATTCACACAATAACAAAACGAGCTTCGTTAAAATTCACGCTCCGTGGGAAATAATGACGAAAATGGCTGAAATTTTACGAATCAAAAAGCCGCTACGTGTTCAGTATCGCCGTCGCAAGTCCGCGTTTAAGTCGTGGATCGATTTTTTGTTTCGCAAATGGAACCCGTTTGAGTTAGACGAAAAGTTTCAGCCGAAAGAAGACGACTATTATATGGCTGCGTTTAATCGAGAACAAGAGCAACAGTAAGTTGTAGTTGACGACATTGTATTCCTATAAGGGCATTCATTCAAATTTTGGCCGTTTGAATACTTTGTGGACGGCAGAAATTGTTTTGTTGCACTGTGCTATTGGTATTCCTGAATGATTGGGCCAGCGTTTTACTTGGCACTAGATATTTTAAAGGAGTGTGCTTATTTGAATTTTGAAAAATTTAAATTATCTCGATAGCTGGTTTCTCCAAATATGGGACACAGGAACCTAGGCACTGGCTTCTTTGTTCATATTAAATTTTGCCTAGGCTGGCATGAACTGGGGTGGGGTGTCTGGTTCGAAACCAAGGTACACAGGATTTTGCCAGGGGCTGGATGAAGTTTGTGGGTTCCTCGCCTACCGGGGGCTTCAAAATTCAGTATATACTACAAACGCTTAAATTGTAAAATATGGCTTATATTGGATATATGTCCTCAGAAACGTTGAAAAAAGATCTCTACTCTCTGAAAATCGAGGTGAAAAGCAATTTTTAAACTAATCGTAAACTTAATGTAATCTAATTTTTTAATTCCGAAAGGAATTCTTGTCAAAAATTGTAGTTAGTTTTTTACGTCAACTGAGGGTGTATTACTGGTGAGAGAGTAAGCAAAAATATCTGCCAGGGGGCAACGCACTGGACGACAGCCATTTTTTGCCAGTTGACACCGAAAAATGCCAGTGGTACCCCACCCTCATTCTGAGGAAGCCAACGGTATGTTGACCTTCCCCGCATGTTTTCCACCTCTTGCACACCGAACACTTTTCTGCACAGATAGTGTTGGACAAAAATCTCTACATTTTTGCATGAGGGACTAAAAGTTGCTGAAATTTTCCCTTATTACATATCCATAATTATTGCAGCCAGTTATTAAGTTGCTCATATTATTTGACGCTTTCTGACAATTACCGAAGTTTATGTTCCCCCAGTTCAACAGATGTATCCCCTAATTTACTGGGGGAATATCCTTTGGAAAGTTTCTGTTCCCACCGCTATCGAACTAGAGAATTCAAGACAATGTTCCACGGCTATAATTTACTGGTCTGTCTACAGCCCTGCGAAAAGTGGGGGAACTTTGGGGGCCTCACGTTCATTCTTGGGTAAAAATTAAAACTGGTGGGATGAATTTTGCGGAAAATACTAAATATTTCCATATTTTCATGTATTTTACTACTGTGAATGTATTTTCAACCTGAAAACGATATTTTAGCATTATAAATAGTGGTAATTAATGTTTAAAAACAATTTGCAACAAAAAAACAAATTTTCAGACATAAAAATTTTTGCAATTAGTTGAACATGGGAGTTTTGGCCGAGTGGGGGGACGGGTATGGGGGAAAATTTCACGAACATGGGGTTTGGAAAGCTGGGGTGTCCCTTACCCCACTTCCCACTGTGGACAGGCCAGATTTAGGCAGTTCGAAGAAAGCAAGATAGGATTAGCAATGTCTTCAATAAAACAATTTTGAACACCAGAGATTGTCCAGGGGAGCACTTTTTGGAATGGAAATGACCACAAAGTATTATGAAATAGTTATACCATCAATCAGCTCGGTTCTGATGTTTTTGGTTTATAGAATTTCCGTGTTTATAGTTATTTCTTGTTAATGTGGTTTTGACATGCCTTACTACCGTTTATATATATCGTACCTGCAGAACGTTATTCAGACACATCAATTTTAAGGCTTTTGCTATATTTTAAGACATACAATTTTCACTCTTGACGACCTAAATGGATACTTTTTCCAACATAGATTAATATGTTGTCACTGGAAACTGTGTTATTCTTCTGATGGTGCCAAAATTTATTATTAATTCTTAATATAAACAAGTTTTATTGACAGCTGCATGTGTGTTGTATTAAAGACCATAACTAGCTGAATAAAATTTCAGGTTTCGTATTCTTGATCACGACACATTCTTTTCACCGTCGCAACGCTCCAGAGTCGTTGCTGATATGTTAAGTCGAGCACGATATGACCCTAGCCGCATGGATCGTATAGGTTTGTTATGCTCACAATGATTTTGTCTATACTTTTTGGGTTTTCCGATCTGCGAAATTTATATATCCTGTGCGACAAAATGATTTTTTTGTTTGTCTTAAAGTTTGATGGTGTGAAACGAATCGAGCTGCCGTACTAATATAAACATTCTACTTTATATTAACTTCATATAAAAGTGCTACTGATAAGGACAACTTTACAAGGCTGATATAAATTTTCAGCTTAATATAAATTTAAAAGTTTTAATATCAAAAGTATGTACGCCTGGTTTCTATGTTTCTATAAACACATATTTCTGAATTCGAGATTGGATTAGCAGAAAGACGCGGCTTAAGTAAACAAAGGAAGGGCAAAGGGTGCCAAAGAGGGTCCCACTCTCTCAGAGATGGCCATAGTGCCAAAAGAAGTTCAGATTCGGACTCGATGCGCCCGTCCGAACACATTGATATGTAACAGGTCCGTGTTCGTACGAAAAAGTGTACGGGTGGGCTCTTGGGGGAAGCCCATGCCAAATTTTGCAAAAGCTGGGTGTTTTTAAACGGCTCCCGGGGTTTCGCGGTACATTTCTCTGGGTGTTCTTTATATTTTTGTGTTAGTCTTGACAAGGGGAATCCAACGAGGGGTTACACGCCGGTCGGGGCGTTATTCCTGTGATTTTCACTGGAGGGGGTAACTAAAAGTGGGCACAGCCGGACCGGTCCGGGCTTAAATTAAAGCCTTGATCTGGCGACTACAACGATACCCTATACGTATTTTTGTTTTCATTATTCGTAGAGTTGTTTAATTAATTGTGTTTTATTTGCCTACGTATATACCAGGGAGTAACCGGAATTCCGGTTCCGGCGAAAATCGTGTTCCGGTTGCGGTTCCGGCAAAGGGCAAAAACCATACCGGAACCGGAATTCCGGTTTAATAATTTTGTTTGAAATTTTCCACGTTTTTTGCTTTATCCTGTAATCCAAACATATGTAATATATATTATACAATGATCAAGCTCCAGTACAACCAAGCAAAAGAAAAGATTAACTAACACCTGCCGTGTAAAACGTAAGTAGGGCACATAATTTGAGCAGGAATTTTTCATAATAACCTGCAGGAGTTTGTTAAATCAAAGCCAGGTCGATGCTTGTAGCAGCTATTTTACACATCCAGAAGTCTGTTGGATACGTTTTAATTAAACCGGTCCAACTCGGTAACAGAGTATGGCTTACGCAGAAGTACTTAGGGTATGCTTGGCTAACATAAATTGCGTCAAGCACCAGCCGGTGCGCTTTAAATTTGTAAATCAGGTGAAATTGAAGTAACGTTATCTGCAACGCAAGCAGAAACTGCTTCCTTGGCAATGAACTGTATTTATTGAAACTGTGCGAGCAGCATCACAGTGTGTCTCATTTATAGCGTTCTGATTAGAAAGTTATCATCATTATCATCTAACTGACGGGCACTGTTTGTCTAACGCTAGCCTAAACAGTGTCTCTGACCACTGATCAGAAAATTACCGTCTATCTATTATTTTCTCTTAGAATCATATAAACCAATAATTTTAAGTTTCCTACAGAAGAACATGCAACAAACGTATGTGTAGTAAAGGGAGGCGACTGGAGACAGAGCGAAAGTGTGTATTCTACGCTCCAAGCTTTGTAAGCACATTCGATTTGACGCAGTATGCGCAATAGTGTATAGTGGAAGACATTTTTTGCTCTGAATGTCCAAAAACCGACATATTTGATCGATAAATAAACATTATTAGCTTCCTCAGCCTCTTTAAAGTTTCAGAAAGGCAATAATACCATCGCAATACATTAAGTTTAATGTAAAAGTTATTTTTAATGCATTTTAAATCCACTATACCTTGATTTCTTCTTTCATCTGTTTTACTAGATATGTATGGTTTTCGTGTGAGGATAGTTCTGGTGGTATACCTTCATGCAGCTCCATGTTTGGAATGTCGCTAAGAAATTTTGTATAAATTTCCTGGAAAATACCATAACAAAGTAAAATTTTACCGACTTTTTGATGAAATAAGTTGTGCTTTAACAGTCTATATATCCAATGAGTTTTACTACAACCCGTTTGACCACTTGCAACACACGTGAATGGTAATTCTAACGGCAATAACACTTTACTATTAATAGAATCACAACTTTGCACATCAACCAGAGAATTTGGTGACATAATTTTCTGTGGAGATCTACAACGTTTCTTATGTATATGCAAATGCTGACGAGAAGTATAAGCACGACTACAATTGTTACATACATATTCCATGGTTGTTAAATTAAATACATGATTCTTTTTAAGAAATTTTTGGAATTCACTATTGTACCGTGACATTATAACCACTGTTTGTACACATTGTACAAATATTTTGTACCCATTGTACCCATATTTTGTACCATTGCGCCCGTAGTTTGTACCCATTGTACCCATACTTTGTACCAATTATATCGATGTTTTGTACCCATAGTACCCATACTTTGTACGCCTTGTACCCATACTTTGTACCCATTGTACCCATACTTTGTACCCCTTGTACCCATACTTTATACCTATTATATCGTTGTTTTGTAGCCCTTGTACCCATTATATCGCTGTTTTGTAGCTCTTGTACTCATATTTTGTATCCATTGTACCCATACTTTGTACCCATTGTACCCATACTTTGTACCCATATTTTGTACCCATTGTACCCATACTTTGTACCCCTTGTACCCATACGTTGCACCTATTATACCGCTATTTTGTAGCCGTTGTACCCCCAGTTTACATTCCACTGTACCCGCAATTTGTATCCGCAGAACCCCCTGTTTTTGTATGTATTGTATTACTACACTGTAGCTACCGAACTCTCTTTTGTGTCTTATGAACCCGATTTTGTAACCATCGTGCTCTATAAGGGTTGTAAATCCCTCTCATGCACCCATGAGTTCATTGTATTTGGGTACCCTAACCATTTCACTAAATAGTCAGTGCCTTTAGATGTTTTGCGATTACGTAAAATTTTCTCAATTTTATACACATCATCCAAGAGCTTAACGTTTCGAAGCTCTTCAGCGTAGAACCGACCTAAAATTTGTTCATTATTTGCATCTTTTACTTCATACACGGGTGGATTAAAAGGTAGCTGTTGACTAATTGTGAGAATCTCCCTTGACAATAGCTGATTAAAGCCTCTTTCAAATGGAAGTCGTTCGTTTGAAATTCTTACAATATCACCCAATTGAAACTTATACTTAACTTCTACTTCTTTGTTAGGAAAAAATTTATTTCTTATAATTTCTTCATTTTCTTCACTCACTTGAGCAGTTACAAAACCGTACCGATTATCCTCATTATTATATGCTTTCATTATATCGTCTAAATGATCAATGTATCGATAAGTATTTTTAGAAGTTAAAAATTTAAAAAATTTTTCCTTTAAGTGTTCTTATAAACCTTTCTGCTATGCTCGCTTTAGTTTCTTTGTCTTTAGTTGTATATACATTTATACCATTGGACTTTAGGTAATCGTACACGATTTTGTTCACAAATTCTTTCCCGTTATCAGTTTGAAAATTGTTCGGTTTGAATTGTTCTATTACAGTTTTTAAAGCTGTTAACATAGATGTGGCCGTTTTGGTTTTCACTGGAACCACCCAGGCAAACTTGGAAAAGCAGTCGATAATAACTAACAAGTACCGATATCCATCATTATAACTTGACAAATTTGTCAAGTCGGCTAAATCTGCTTGATACAAATCACGCAAGCCTTTTAAAATTGTGCGACGACGCCTAAAATTTAATCTTCTAGGTTTATGAAGGGTATATGTTTCTTGACCCTTTAACCAATCTTTCACATCAGAAAGTTTAATTGGGACTCCTTGCTTCCTGGCTACTTTATACAGTATTAATGCAGTGGAAAATCCTGCAACATTTCCATGATTATAATAGATTTGGTGTAATTTCTCCATCTTTGTATATGATAAGCAAATCTATTTTTAAGACTTTCATATTTTGAACCCTCTTTTTTATACTACTTGTCCTTTATAGGACTGAACCGTCACGATAACACAAAGGTGCTAATTTCAGTACATTGGCTCTTTTGCGCACCAATATAGAACCACGGCTGCTAGGTTTGCCAATGTAATGCAGCTATGATTCCATATTTTATGCCAGTTTTTTGTACCGTTACATTTACAATATAATACAAAATATAATATAAGGCGCTAATTTCGGTACATTGGCTCTTTTGTGCACCAATACAGAACCACAGCTGCTTGTTTTGCTAATGTAATGCAGCTATGATTCCATATTTTATGCCAGTTATTTTGTACCGCTACAAATATAAAATCGTCTATGAGTTATACATATCATCAAGTAATGCAAGGAATTGATCATCAAATATATTACAATGTCCATGTGCGTAAGATGTTATTCCATCATCCATAATATATCGCTTATCGTCATATGCCGACAATCCCGTCATATTCTGGGTCACCGCATGAAGTACATGTTTGTTTGATCGAATAAAGTTCATCATTTTACGCGTGGCAGTACCGTTTTAAGCGTCTCGACATAGTCCGAATGTTTGATCGCCTTGCTAACCACACACTTCTTGACCCCTTTTGCACGTTTCTTTTCAATTCCACCGCACTTGATACTATACATTTTTGATCGCAGTCCCACAAATTCTTCGATTGGATATCCCCCAGTTTCGTTTTTCATGTTTCCTAATACCTTCATATTGCGAACCGAGAAAAGTTTATGATCTTTTTCGTAGTCGCTTGTATCGAAATATTCAGCGTTGTTGAGTATATCGTCATAAACATCCTCCGTTTTAATTTCATAGCATAGGGAATCCGTATCCGTGAACAGCAATTTGCATTTTGAACCATAAAGTTGTTTCATGTAGTCGTAGTGGAACTCGTACATCAGCGTTTTGGATAAATCGAGCACCATGAATCCAACATATATCGGTTTACATAGTTTAACCGACTTTCGATTCATTTTGACTGCAGCCAAATTCTCGTTGATGATCGAAGACATGTTGTATCGCGGGCTCGCCACTAACTTTTCATATTTTTTCTCATCTGTGACCAACTTTATGTCAACGTATGCTCGCACATTTTCCATCGTTTTCCCAAACACAGTGTTATTCAACAGTTTATATAGATCTTTCTCAAAATAGCTTTTGCTCCTCTTTCGCATTTCAGTATTAAAGGTTATGTACGGTTCCATCCATTCAAATTATGTAAAAGATACGACTCGAGGCACATAATCGAGTTTCATTCCCAATCGAGGTACAATTGTACATTTCGAATATGTAGCTTGTACCGCTTTTTACCGTGAAGATGTGGAACCAGCTTTTCAGTTGGACATAACGTAGCGTTTAACGATTCTTTGATTTCTGAGCAATATGGTGATAACACATCGTTTGTTATTTGGACCCGTTCCGCTGCTAGAGGGTAATCGTTGTGGTCGTTATGTAAATGTTCAGGATACGATAAATCCACTTCCAAAACGTACCCTATATCACCTCCACCATTTATTTCGCTCCATTCAGTGGCATCAATATCTTGGCGACTCATCCATTTGAAATTGCTCATTGGGAGCTTTTGAACCATCGACCATCCGTATAAATTATTTGCGTCCAAATACACAATATATACACTTTCCTTCGTTTGGTCATAATCGTTCAAATATTTGTTATTGGCTTTTGAGTATCGGTGAGA